>JAUTDX010000370.1:0-143329 GCA_030844895.1 Ambrosia x helenae
GCATAGTATGAGGCAATCCGAAATGGCACTAGTGGAGATGGTGCTACGACTGGAAATTTCACAAAGACTGAGAATGTATCGAAAGGCTGCTTGTACAAGGCATTTTTGGCATGCAATCCGCGTAGTTTCAATGGTACTGAAGGAGCAGTAGGAATTGTTCGGTGAATCGAAAAGATGGAGTCTGTGCTAGACATTAGTGACTGTGCTGAGAACTGCAAGTCGAGTATGCTACTTGCACCTTTTTGGATTAAGCCTTAACATGGTGTAATCTCCAAGTCCAGACACTAGGAAGAGAAGCTGCATATCAACTTTTATGGAATGATCTGAAATCCATGCTCTTGGCGAGTACTGTCCCCGCAACGAACTGCAGAAAATTGAGTCTGAGTTCTGGAACTTGGTCATGGATGGAGCGGAAATATCAGCATACACCACTCGATTTCACGAGCTTTCTCGACTTGTCCCACACATGGTTACACCCGAGTTCAAGAGGATTGAGAGGTAAATTTTGGGTCTTGTGCCTAAATTCAAAGAATGGTGACGTCGTCATGACCTGTCACTATCAAAAGTGTTGGACTTTGCACATAGCCTGACAGACGAGGCTGTTCGATCTGGAGTTTTGGGTCAAGAAGGGTACTGTAGCATCCCACATCGATTGAGAAGGAGAACAAACACTTCCTTATAAGGGGTGGGGGAACCTTCTCTACCAACGCGTTTTGGCCAGTCCTTCAGGGGTGAGACCAATGCAAAACCGTGAGCCTGGCACCAGTCTGATAGGGCTGGGTAGGCAAGCGGACAATATCGTGGTACGGGTTAGCTTAGGCTGTTACAGTTGGTATCAGAGCCGGGACCCGGGTCGGTGTGCCAGTCGTGCCCGCGAGGACGCTGGGCTCCCTAAGGGGGGTGGATTGTAGCATCCCACATCGATTGAGAAGGAGAAGAACACATCCTTATAAGGGGTGGGGGAACCTTCTCTACCAGACGCGTTTTGGCCAGTCATTCGGGGGTGAGACCAATGCAAAACCGTGAGCCTGGCACCAGTCTGATACGGCTGGGCAGGCAAAGCGGACAATATCGTGGTACGGGTTAGCTTGGGCTGTTACAGGTACGGGTGAGAAACGGAAGCTGGACGACAAGGATTCGGGCAACCATCTGAGTAAGAATCAGGAAGTTGTGAATTGTATGTGGCAGTAGCAAAGAAACCGTAACAAGGGACACTTCCTAAGTGTGAGAACTGCAGTTTTCATCACAATGGAGCATGTGAAAGTTTCACTTATGCAAGTGCAGAAAACCAAGCCACATGCCCAAGAATTGCACAACCAAGGGAGCACAATGGGCGTGTTATGAATGTGGTAGTACTGAAACACTTCAAAAGAGCTTGCCCTAAGATGAAGAACCAGAATGGAAATGTTAGCCCAACTCGAGGTAGAGCATTCGTCATTGGAGCAAGGGATGCTAGGAATGAGTAACGCGTTGTCTGTGGTACGTTTCATGTTTATGACATGCTTGCATTGCTTATCATTTACTCTATATATGTGAAGTAGACATAGACCTTGCTGTAACTAAGTGTAGACCTCTAATTAATAAGAGACTAGATAAATCTTAGACATCCCTTGATATTCACCGCACTTATAGACAACACAAACTGAATTTCGCAGACGAAATTCTTTTAACAGGGGTAGAATGTGACACCCGTCATTTTTCCAAGTCAACCGTACACTTACTAGATGAGTATTTAATTTTTTTTTATTAATGTGCATATAAAACTATTTAATATGACTTATGCATGGGAAAGTCACATGATAACCAAGAACAAAAATTCCCAACATAGATATATCTCTAATCACATCAATAAATTATGCTTTTCACTAATATGGAAGTTACTTTAATCACACTTAGATTCATGATGTCCCATTTACTACAATTAGTCATCCCTAAATCTAGAAGTAATTAATAACTAAAATAGGAAAGATGTTTATTCACCCAAGGTTCCATAATGTACGATTAGCCTAAAATAACCACCACCATCCATCACCTCACACTTTGTCACTACAACCCATCCACACAAGAAAGCATGCACTAGTCTAAATCCAACATGTGAGAGGTCACATTATGGAGAAACCAAGCAATAAAGACTTTATACCAAATTAGAAAGATTCCTTTTGTTATTAAAACCCATGGAAGATTTCCTTCCTAAATTGCACAAATCCTTCCATTTCTTGTCTTGTAGCTATCGCCCCCTAAACACCCTACACCAAATCTTTTTTTTTATTATTATTATTAAACCATATTGAATAATCACCTTGAAAGACCTTGAATTGTCACATCATGGAAATTAGATGAAACATAATCATGTGATTAGTCACATTATGGAAATATGGAACCAACATAATCTAGTGGTTAGTCATATTCAACTGACTAGATTTGACAACTAAATCCCTTTATTAGAAAGGCATCTAATGAAAGACCTAACATAAAATTGGTAATATTCCTTCATCACCACAAACCATACTAGTTAACCTTCCCCATTTGGAAACCTCATGCCTTCCCCCTCCTTCCTCTCCCTTTCGTCTCTCCCTCTCCCTCTCTATCTCTATCTCTCTCTCTCTCTCTCTCTCTCTCTCTCACACACACACACTCTATAAGTAGGAGTCCAAGGTTTGCCATTTCCCACATATTGGTTCACCTCACTTGATCACACATCAACACACACTCACTACTCTCCATCTTACTATCCTTATCACTTGAAGCAATTTCCAAGTTCACATCCAAGAACTAGTGGTATGGGTTCTTAACTTAACTTGCTATTTCCATATGTATACATTAGATAGTTCACCCATGTTAATAAACATAAGCTTTGGAAACAAAAACTCTAATTTTTTCACAATAGAAAAGTCTTGGATAAAAGATCATGTGTATAGTTGTTTGTATGCTTGTATGCGTGTGTTTATATATATAATATGTATGTACACATATGTTTATATAAAATATTTGTGTGTGCAAGTGATATGTATATATATACATACATAAATATGTTAGTGTGTGCGTGTATTACTATATCTATATGTGTAATGTATACATGAGTAGTATGCTAAAAGATATAATAACTCTAATAACTATAATGAGATAAAACATACTTTTTTTTTCTCTAAAGATAAAATGCCTAAACACTTTCATAGAGTCATCACGGGTCATTGAGTTAACAAGCTTTTCTATAAGTCGGGTGAACAACTTATGCAATAAACCAACGAACCTAGATCTAAGATGCCTTTTGTACGTAGGACACGTGTAGGTCGGATCTTTAGTATCTCAGGATTTGCTTTTGCTAGCTTTTGCACAGACTTGAGGTGAGTTTCGTGCCCCTTTTCTGTTTTACTGTCTTACAAATTCGGGGGAGAAGCATGCTTGAGACCTACATTTGTATATGACAACAATATGTGTTACATGAGTTAGACAACATTATCACAACAAAGTCCCCGACAACCATAACCATTAACTTAGCAATAAGCCGTGGATCATATGAATAATACTATTTGGGTTGACACCCCATTTCATGGTTAGTCGCGTTAACCTTGACTGTTGTCAAATGATTGTATATTATCCATGTTTTTTAATGTTCTGTGATAAGGCATTGGTTGGGCATACAAGGAAGTCGGGGTTTTGTTATGGGGCTCATGGTAACTATATTCTGCATGGACACAAACAACAATTTCTCTTGAAAACAAACTGTTTTACCGAGTCATCAAACCTACGAACTCACCAACTTTTAGTTGACAATTTTAAGCATGTTTTTCAGGAATCAAGTAAGGATACTAAGAAGGCAAGCTTAGGAATGCATGAAGAAGTCTTTGTTGTGTTATTTTGATGTAGTCGTTTAACTTATTTACTAAGGCCTGTAACTCTATTTGACATCAAGACTTTATTTGTTATGTGAAATAAATGACATATAGTTTTTTATCATATAAACAATGTTTATGATCACCATAATCGTCTCACCTCGCGTTTCCGCCTTAGGCGCGGTGTGACATTTCTCAAATTTTGCACAATAGACATATTACAAAAACCATTTACCACATTACCTCCACTATTTGAAGACTGTGGATCACTAGGGGCCTTTTCACTGATCAGATTCATTAACTTGGAGATCTATTCAATAGAAGAAGGTAAACCATCAGTACTAGTGGAAGCATTTGAAACATTTGACCTAGTACTACAAACATTATTAGACACTCCAACTTTCTTATTAACACCATTCTTTTAAAAGTTAGGTGGATAACTGTCACACCCTGCCAAGGCGGAAACACGGGATGCGACTTCGAATGATTTCCAAGCACAAAGGTCACACGAGCATTGATTAAATTAAAATAGGGACTTCCATTAGACAACTTAGTTTCACTAACATAGGGTTAATTGTCTTAAATAAAAACCAGTGTATGAAAATGTTTTTGACTAAAACAACACAACAACGGTTCAAAAGGTAGGATCCCATGATGCTCGCATGCGACCCTCCCAAATTCCATTCTTCATGCTAGTTACCTGAAAAACTTGCATGTAAAAATTATAGGTCAACATAAAGTTGGTGAGTTCACGGGTTTTAAATGAATGGACTTGTAATCCAAAACCGACTAAGTTACTGCCTAGTTTGGGCAATAATAAATATGTGATCTGACATAAGCCCATAACTAAACCTTGACATGTTGTGCCTCGCCCATTGTACACTAAAGACAATGAATAAATGTGAAATACAAGCACTCTTTGATATCTGTCATCTGGTCAGAGCGACTGACCAAGAGTGGGGGTGTCAACCCAATAGATCTATTCCGCTGTTTCATGGCTAAGTCCATAGGTAATGGTTGACTCACAAAATTAACATATAAAACAGGCATAAACAGTCTCATAATAGGGTAGAATTAGGCTTATATTATTGATATTGGGTGCTTAATTCGTTCCTATTTGTGTTTCTCAGGAAAATGGAGCTCCAACCCGAAAATAAGTGATTTTCGAGCAAAAACAGCTAAAAACGGAGATTCCTGAAGAACCGAGGCTGCCCGCATAATAAAAGGTGTAAAGACGACAACCCCTAAAGGAAAAAAAAAGCAGCAAACTTGGAGGACAAGAAAAAGCTTCTCCGGGACAAAATGTGGATAGGAGACAAAGAGTACAAGCTCCAACCACAACCTTGTCTCCCACATGCAAAATCTTGAAAGGGACATGGTTGCCTATTTGCCTATAAATAGCAAGCTCAACTCAACCATTTGTTCATCCCATTTCATTCTTTCTTGAGCCTTCTTTGGTAGATTTCCAAGAGTCTTCTAGAGGTCTTAGGGTCTTGTGGGAGGCCTTAGGGCCATCCTAACACACCCAACAAGGCTAGGCCTCGTCCTACCTTGATCATCAAGGCCAAGCATGGGATCGTAGAGTAGTTATGTAATAAATATCGAGGGTCGTGAGGATCAAGATAGCTACATATTACTTGGAGGTGGATAGCTTGTCTATGAGCAGCCATGTTCTTGTGTTGATCATGTTTTATGGTTGTATCTTTCTATCATTACGAACCCATTTTGATTTGTAGACTTTTATTATTAGTAGTAGTAGTAGTTTGTTTTTAGTTATTTGTATTGTCCTCTTCTTCTAATCCTTATTTGTTTATCTTTGTGACAGGTTTCCATAGATGACAACTTAAACCTAAAATCAATATTAAATTATTAGGAGAACTCATGAGTGTACCCATGGTGTGTAATAACCCATGCACTTGTGAGCTCATCCGAAAATATATAATAATTATCGACTAACTTAACTAAATAACTAGAGGTATAATCAGCTTCTGGTAGTCCCGAACTAGATCCAAGGCAAGGAAACCGGTAGTGAGACAGATACTTTGGGCTTCTGATATCCGAACCGGATTCTAAGCAATGGCTTCTGAAGTGGACCAGATCTGAGTGACACATTTCTGGTACTTACCAGATGATTGGATGATTTTCTTGATAAAGAGAGGTTTCTTGTATCATACGCCTTTAGGATTATGTGCCACCTTTATCAAGGGTTTCATCAAGTTCGGGAGGTTAAGGATTGGGTAATTAAGTTGTCATTAATTCAACCAACTAATATTTAATTGATCACTAAATGATAAGTGTCACATAAAAGATAAACAAATAATGGATTCTTTATCTAGTTCTCGTTAGTACAACGCCGTTAACCAATGGGGGTACGGTCTCCTGATATCAACTGTAAGAGAGATCCATCGACCTAGTTCGTTAACCAATGGAGATTCGTTGTTGACCTACTCGGGAATGACCCTAAGGCGAGACCCTGCGGTAACGAAACGCGAGAGCTATGACGAGGTGTACGGTGTTCCAGGTCGGAAGTGAAGCCTCTTCTTTAAGAAAAAGATGAGCTCGAAGACCAGATACTTGACCGCGTTTGAGGAGCCCGCTATACGCGAGGCCCTGGCGGAGACCCCAGGTGGACGCATGCTGGAGAGGTTTAGCATTCTACGCATTAGTAGCCTCCGCTTCTCTATAAAAGAGTCAACACTTCAAGATCCCTCTCGTCTTCCTCACAAAATTAACTAACTTAAATTATTAATTCTAATAATAAACTTAACTATTAATTGAAAGGACCCCGAGATATGCATAATATACTACTCTCTTATTTTTATCTTTTTATTTTATAAAACCTTTTTCAAAAACTATTTTCAAAGAACCCCTCCGTTTTATTTTTCTTTTTAAAAAAACCGATCATTAAGTTGATGTAAGGTTGAGTAGGGGAAAGTGTGATCCTTGGGGATACGATACTCAATACTTACCAAGAAACTATACCATGCACGTCGGGTTCTCTGCCTATGTGTTGGTTTTAGTTTCAAAAGTAAATGTTGTTTGCTTTTTAAATTTAAAAGTTTGTAAAATCGGTTTAGTAAAAATCAGTCATTTATCCCAAACCAAAGTTTCTAAATTAAAACATCAAAGTTTTTGGCCAGAAAAATGATGTCTTTTTATTTTGCTAAAACCATGGACATACGTTTCGGTATTTTTGTATAAAAATGACGTATTATGTGTTTTTTCTTGTTAACACACACATTTTTAGGGTTTAACATAGGTTTCCAAGAGAACTGTTGTGTCAAAGCTTATTAATGCATGTTTTTGGTGACTTTATCACATGTTTACAAAACCGACATTGGTGCATGTTATAACTTTGAGTATAAAATCCTTAGCTTGGCCCGGGTCTTGACCCCATACATACACGCATACACTCTCGTGTATGTGTGTGTACGTATATGTCCGTATATGTGTCCTAGGGTATATATATATATCTACGTACATATGTGTGTATACATAAGTTTACATATTGAACCTTTAGCATAAAACTTGAGTGTTTTAGTTGATTTTATCTAACTTAAATTGTGTAGGGTGTCTTATTCGTGGATGAGGGGCTCGGGTGAACCATGAATGTGGTCGAATTAGTGTGAGAAAGAGGTGTGGGTTCGGTTTGTTTACCTTGAGTGTAGACGAGAGAAAACAAAGAGAATAGGATAGCTCCTTCCACAATGTGGCTCCTAGGTGCTTGTTGGTGACTCGTGGATCTCAAATGATGATGGAATTTGATCAACTAAGGCCCTATTGGGGCTGCTTGTTCTCGTCCGAAAGGAAACAAAAGAAAAGGAAGTAATGTGATGGTGCTAAGTGTGTTTAGGATGTTTGTTGCTTGTGTGGTGGCTCTTGGGAACAACTTGGTCCATATATATACACGAGAGGGAGGCAAAGAGGTGTAGGGTGTGGGATTTATCTATGGTAAGTCAACCTTCCTGGACTGTTGTGATAAAAAGTTGGTTTCCATTTGTGTGTAAGAAGTTAACTTAGATTTTTGTGTGGTTTGTTTAGGGAATGTAAGGGCCAAAAATTTTGGATGAGTATGGAGGTTTTGGTAGTCAATATCCCTTTGTCCATGTTATAGGTTAAAGTATCATGCCTTGTTAGTGAAATGTCTTGGAAATGGTAAGCATGAGAAGGCATGTTCATGTTGTTTTTGTTGTGGTTGACTTCGACGGTTCATAGGGAAAGGAAGAGGGTTGGTTTGGGTTGTTCAAACATGGTTAGATTGTTTGCATAGTGACTTTGATGCTATATTAGTGTAATACTTGGGAATGGGGTGTTATGGTGTGTGTTTGAGAGATATGTAGGCATGTGTGTGTGTGCGATCGTATATGTATATATATGAGTGATATTTGTCACTTCTCCAAGCATGTGTTTGTGTGTGTATGTATATATATATCTGGGGTTTGTTTGTGTCTTGTATAAGTTAGATAGTGTCCAAAATCAACACACATTCCTTTGTATTGGAAATGTGGGAACTGAAATTCCTAGGGAAAGAAAAAGGGGTTTTTTGCAAGTCAACTTGTGTAAGCTTGGATGGTTAAGGTGGTTTATGTTCCAATTATGGCAATTGTCTTGGACTTGGTGAGATTGTGTTTTGATATATACATATATGTGTGTATAAATGGCCGTATGTATGCATGTGTGAATGGTAATGTATTTGTTTGATTCTACTACTCACACGAGTCTTTATGGATAGAATTTTAAGGTTACATGTGGGCACATTGTTCGTGTTTTTACTAATTTTCCATGGATATCACGTCGGGTTATCTAGCGTTCTTGAACATTGTTTGTTTTTGTTCTTGATTGGATCACAAATTAGAACCTTGTGCTCTATTGCATTGATTCCCAAAACTAGGTTTTTGCATGGATTTCCTATAGTCTATTATGAACTATTCGACTAGCTAGGACTTTGTATCAACTAGTGTGCTTACTGCTAGACTGTATGTCTCGGGATTGACTTGTTGGAACCCTGTATGGCCCAATTACGATGAAGTAGATGAAATGTAATGCCATGCACAATGTATACGTGTAAGTAAGTATACGATC
Source organism: Ambrosia x helenae (assembly GCA_030844895.1). Lineage (NCBI taxonomy): Eukaryota > Viridiplantae > Streptophyta > Magnoliopsida > Asterales > Asteraceae > Ambrosia > Ambrosia x helenae. The sequence continues at coordinate 8,916 of JAUTDX010000370.1, forward strand.
ATGACCTGTGATTTCGACGGGTGTCACAATAACCAACTAGTTCATAACACCTGTCAATAGTGTGCCCTATCATATTGCAGTGTGTAAACTTAAGATTTAGATTAGGGCCTCCATTAATCTTTCTTTTATTTTCAACACCCTGATTAGTTTTAGAAACAAAAGTAAAATTTTGACCTTTTTTAGTCCTACCAGAACCCCTGTTAGATTCTTCCCTCGACACAATAGAAAAAACAACTTTTATACTTGATAAAGGTTCTCTAGTTAACAAGGTGGTCCTAACTGGTTGGTATATATCATCAAGACCCATCAGAAATTGCATCAGTTTTATTAAAGCATAAAAATCATTAAAGTCTTTGATGCTTTACAAGTACAAGCAGGCAACTGTAAAATAGAATCTAACTGTTTGCACATAGTGTTCAACCTATGATAGTATTCAGCTACAGTACTACCATTTTGTTTAACATTTTTAATTTTTTGATACAAGTTGAACACAACAGACCCATCAACTTTATCATAAGTTCTCTTTCAAATCAGACCACACTTCACTAGCAAACTTGGAAAACACTTGACCTAGATATAACTCTTCACTAACAGAATTTAATAACCAAGACAAAACCACAGAGTTACACCTAGCCCACTATTTAGCAAGTATATCATCATTCTCAGACTTCACACAAGAACCATCTATAAAACCATACTTGTTTTTACCTCTAAAGCAAGTTTCATAGAACTAGACCAGACAGAGTAGTTTTCATACCCTTTAAGTTTCATGCTAGTTATATACAAAATGCTGGTATCACTTGGAATGTTGGATGTAAGTAAAAATGATCATTAATGTCCAATTTACTAATCAGTGTACCAACAAGTCCACCAGGTACCAACAAGTCCACCAGGATCAATGGGACCTGACCCTTGTGGACCTTAACCTGTTGTAACAACAAGACTAGAACCGGAATCAACCATATAGAAAACAACACAACAATCACACAATCAGGAGAACAACAGCAAACCAAAAAATAAAAAACAATCAATCCCTAGAGAACAAAACTGTACCAGGTGCTTTTTCAGTGGCTTCGGTTAAACATCTTATTAGTAAGAATGATAGTGTTCGATCCGAGTATATTTTTGGATGGTGCAAATGGGTCCCCTTGAAGTGTAATATTTTCGCTTGGCGAGTAGAAATGGACAAAATTCCGACTAGAGCGGCTTTGGCTAGGAGAAGTATTTAGGCAAAGGACATGCGATGCGTGTTTTGCGGCCATACAGAAGAGACTGCAGAGCACATTTTCAATGGTTGTGCAGTCGTTGCTGGTGTGTGGTGGGCTCTGTCAAAATGGTGCGACATACGTCCGATTTATGCATTTACGATTCGAGACTTGTTCGAGATACATAAGCAGCTAAATGTTAAGAATATTAACAAAGAGATTATACATGGCCTTATAATTATAGCTTGCTGGCGCATATGGAAAGCTTGGAACAAAATTATCTTTGAAAAAAAGGTGTCGAATGTAACGGAGATTATTACAGATGTGAAGGTTTTGGGGTATTTGTAGTTTAAAAATAGGCATAAAAAGGGCAAATAGAATGGAGAAGTTGGTGTAATCTTGAACTTATGTAATGGTTTTTAGGTTGCCACTTGGTCTCGCCTTGAGACCGAGTGTGCGTCTTGGTTTTGATGTGTGAATGAAGTTTTGCTTTTCAAAAAAAAAAAATAAAAAAAATACTAAAATAGTTATCACTAAAAATATATAAATACATTAGAAACCGGTTTTTAAATCGAACTGGTTTGAGATGATCCGGTTTTGACTTTCATCGAATCAATCCGAAACGGTTTAAGAACTGACCCGATTTGGCCCAAATCCCATTTTTATGCTCCTCTGCCACACTCAACACTTCTTTAATTTAGTTGAAGAGAGAATCAAACAAATCAACAACACTCCCTTATCTATATTATCTTATTAAGGAGGAGTGATGGCCAATATGGTCATTTTCACCTCCATACAACTTAACAAACACCATGTACAACATATTTAAGCAAGAAATTTAAGGATATTATGAGGATGTTAGTGACAATTAAGACAATTATAGGGGTAATGTAGGCATTTCACCCAGCTCTTCCTTTACAATATGAAACCACTTTTACAATCCTACCCTCTTTTACCACCGATGTCCTCACAATTGTCTGTTTCCCTTCCCTTCCCTTCAACTGACAATCCTCTCCCCTTCCATCTCTTTTAATACCTTCTTATCTCTCATTCATTAATATTCAAGCTTCTTAAACTCTCTCCCTCTTCATCATCAAGCTACGGTTTCATTGACTTAACAAGAAATGTTGGTCTCCGAATCATCGTATGTCACGGTCAGTGGAGTCGAGATCATTCCTGACCCGATAATAAAAGGCAAAGAGACCTCTTTCATTATATCTGCATTTACAGGTAGTATTATGTTTTATTTTTTTTATTTTACAGTTAAGAGATTTGTTTAACATACCCTTTGACTTTTGCAAGAAACCATATTTTTTCATCGAATAATAGGATGCTTGGATTTAAGTTTTGGAACTGCTGATCTGATGATTAACATTTAAAGTTTTGTTAATAAGATATCTGACATGACTCTAAATTCGCTTTCTTTTTTGTTTTTTTCTTTTTTTTGGGTGCAAGTAGTGAAGATGATGTGTGTTGCTTATATGTTGATATTTTACAGATTATAAAACGCTAAAATAGTATAGAAATTTTGGTTTACTTTGGGACTGGGACCAAATTGGTCCGAAAGAGGAAGTGGGTCATTTGGGTAGGTCCAGTATGGGTCGGGTTGGGCATCGGGTCAAACCGGGTTCGAGTCAAAACATGTTCTACACAAGAAGAGTTCGGGTAAAAACGGGTCATTGAGTTTACATATTTTTTTTATATCAGGTGTATCATGTGACAGATATGAAAGAACATCCAGCTGCCATGATTTTATGAATGCTTTTGAGTTGATTTCTATGTCCAAGGGGCTCAACCTTGGCAATCAATTTGCAGTGGAACTGGTTAATACTTTGGTTCTTTTATATCAGCAACCTTTCAGTTATAATTATTGTGGAGTATAATTTCTTGAAAACAACTTGGACAATAAATAATCATCCATTTTGACCCGTTACTCAAAGCTCGATTTTCCCATCCCTAATTCAGTCCATGTCATAATAGATAAATACTCTATGCATTCCGCATGCTCTGTTGCAGATTTCGCTCAAGATGAGGTGCTTATTTCTTGTAGCTGCTGGCTTGTTTTTCACCGTGCAGTATCCGAGAGCTGTAAGTGCAATTGACGTTTTGACCCGTTTGCTTTCAAATGGATTGACTTGGTTTATGTTTTATATTAACGGGTCAAACAAGCAAGTTAAAAAGATCTAACTAAAACAATTTTGTGTGTAAATTTTGCAGCCTGCTACTGAATTTGTATCTTTCAGGAACGTTATTCCCGCCCTATTGTGAGCCAAGCATGGTTTAAAAAAACGGGTGTGGCCTCAAGGTGAAACAGTTCAGTTATACCAACTATAAGCAATAGGCGAAACAGTTCAGTTATATCGATTGAATGTTTATTATACCAACTCTAACATATATATTTTGTTGTTTGATTCTTGCAGTAAAGATATTGCTGAACCGTTCAGTTAGAGAGAGGGCGGCTATGGAGTTCTGCGACCCTCCGCCGGTGATGGCAGCAAGGAGGTGACATTTTGGTTCTGGTGACCATGGTTCAGTTAACCCACTTCACGGTATGCAAGTTTCTGTATTTATTTTTTAAGGTTACATACTAGCTTTGAACTATATAAGTTTCTGAAAATAACTAAACATTCCCTGAAGATTTATAGTACTTGTATATAATCTGTTCATATATTTCAAGTTATCCTAAATTGTCATTTTTGTTAAGGCTGTTACTGATTAGATTTAATATTAATATTGTTGATTATTAAATTATGTAAATTGAAATTATGTTATGCACAATATCCCAACCGATTTAGTCTTATATTTATCAACCTTTCTTCAAGTTACTATGTACCACAATAGGCTTGTCCAGGTTTTGGATTCATCAAGGTTGCCATGTGGAACTCCATGATTATTTATGCTGTATATGAACAACAAAAAAAACAATGTTATTAGTTATTGGCAAGATTATTTATGCTGTAAGTATGTATGTTATTGGCAAGATTAACTGGAACAAGGATGTTTAGGTGAAACGTTTCAATACACATTCAGATTAGTGCCTAATACTGTGGTAAAATGTTAAAAGATTGCTATCAATAATAAATCAGTGCAATTCAATGAATATGGAGGTGGAACAGAGCTCCATCAACAGGAAAGGAAAATTAGGAGGAATGACAATAGCTAAAGGGGCTATTAAGCAAAGTTTACATATCGCAAAAGAGTGAAAAATGGGTGGGCAAAATGAAGTTATTGGTGATTTCTCAATGAACTGAATTTAAAGGATACTATAAAATGTGAAGAACGAGAACCCAGTCATTGAACACATTAATCATGTATATGGTGGTAAAAAATTGAAGGAGTTAGGAGAGTAAGAAAAATAACAATTTAGGTAGTTTCGTTTAATTGTTATTGTTGTTATTTGAAGAGGTAATTTCTAATTGTAACAAGTTTATAAACAATTTTGTGGCTTGGGTGCTCCTATCCAGAGGCGTGCCCCTCTCTTGCCTAAGAGCCTTATGTAGTTTTCATGACAAAGGTTATGAGTCCCATATGTAAAACCATGATTATGAAACACTTTTCCGTATATTTAGTAACAAATATATTTACAATTTTAGTAATAAATATATTTACAAGATACATTAAAGTGGGCTTTCAATGCCTTAAATAAATTAGTTAAATATTATCGACTATCTTATGACATCAAGTTTAAACGTGCTTTAATTTAGGTACCAATTTGTTCACTTATTTACCTACCGGTTTGCGTTAGACGAAAAAAATGTTTAGAAATTGATGCATTGCACAAGACGGATGTTTATGCTTGTGTAATCATGTATGAAAAATAGAGTAATCTATGATGTGTTGATGTGTTATGTTATTTGTTCATTTGTATATCAAAAGTAATGATGGTAAGACTTTATACTAAAGTGTTAAGGGTAGGAATATGGGATAACAAAAAAATGTGATTACAATTTATTATCTTTTTATTCTAAAGTGCATAACCAAACACCAAATCTTTAATCAAAAATCAAAATTCCTTATTTTTGGATTAAATTACAACTTTACTAAAATACTCATTTCCTTCCTGAACCACTATCTTCGTATTTCAAAGACTAACTATTTCCCATGTTGTGTCACCGCCGCATCGCGCGGGTTTTCTACTAGCAACAAAACAAGCATGATCAATGAACCACATTAATTGCAGCCCGCAAACGCTTGTGCTTGCTTTAAGGTATGTTACCATTCAACACTCTTAACATTAGTTTGATCAGGTTTATTGATTCTCCTAGAAACATTTTTGTCTGAAACAAAAACACTTAATAATTCCTAATACACTTGTAGGGTTGTTGAAATGCAAGAAATTCTTGATGAACAAGTTGCTGAAGAGGCTGTGAGGCTGAAGGTGATGCAATGGCATCCTTAGCAAATCCTCATAGTGCTGGAAAGTACGTATTATTGTTAATAAATTAGATTTATACATTAACTAACTTAATTATATATTTTTTGAATGTCATTTCGTTTGATCCTGAATGCAGAAGAATATCTATTACTGCAATTGCATCTACTAAAAAGGCAAAACAGGGAAAAGCTACAAAGATAAATGTTATGAGCATTTAACAAAATCCGCTGAAAAAGATTTATCACACGTCTATCTGAAGTACTTCTCCAACCTATTTATACAATTATCTGTTGTAAATTTTTACCATATATTTTTAACAGTATTCTCGTGACAACATGTCTTTGAAAACCTTAAAGGCGCAATAGAGGAGGCAAAAAATGTATGCTCATCGATTTAACTCCGGTTAAAAATAAGGATAAAGTTACCAGCCAGGTCTCAACAGGCAGTACGTGTACATTTTCGGCTGGTAGTGCTGTATATTTAGATTGAGATGGTAAGTTATATGATTCGATATTGGCCTCAAACAAAGTTATAGCAAATAGAGTGTCTGATGAGCTTAGTAAGTTATTACCAACAACAGTTTTGTGTACTGATATAGTGAGATCTACCGATGATTCACTGATTAAGAAAAGAATTTCTATTAGGAAGCGTTTCTTAAAGTTCAAAGAAAGGGCCATCACTCTTAAGTTTAAGGAATTTCAGTATTCCGGAAGGAATCTCTCCGCTTGCTCTCTGTAAGATCTGGTGCAAAGTCTCAGAAGAAGTTTGAATCGAGCTCTCGTTTGGGATACATTGATTCGCAAAAGCACCGCGTATCTAACTATTCTCGTTCATCTACTCCTGGTAAGAAATGATTTATATACCAACTTCACAGTGTTCTAATATTTTTAAATAGTTTTTTTTTTTTTTTTTTTTTTTTTTTTTTGGCGCCAGTCAATACAGTGGAACTGAGTTTTTAAGTGAATTTTACTCTTTTTGGTAGAATCCAGATTTAGCTTTTAATTTTTTTTTTTTTTTTTGTAATGAAGATGTGTGGCCTATAAGTAGTTATAAGTATCTTATTTAGCCATTTTTTTACAGCTTGATGATATAAGTAGTTATCAAGTTCAAGCCTTTATGTAGGTTTTTAACTAGGTGATTGGAGTGCTGAGTGCAGATGTTTCTTACTCTAGATTACTGTTTTTCTATATAATGCTTGTTTAGTATGGTATGGAGTGTCAATTTTTTCCTAATTACTTTATTGCTTGGTGAATCTCATGCCTGAAGGCTGAATCTATAGTTTTGTGTAATGTGTACTAATTGCTTTTTCTGAACTAAAGCGGAATGCTTTTTATGGTTGTTACTTGTTACATAGTAAGTGGATCAATGAGTTAACTCTGCTTTACACGGGGGCATCATGTTGGGCTAAAATTTATGAACTAAATATTTTCTGGGCGTTTGTTTCTCATCTAGGTTTTGCGTTGTAGTGCTTTGATATGCTTCATAGTTTTGCAAGTTCTAAAACCTACTTTTTTAATGTAGGTGGATGTTTGCGCCTGGTTCCAACCAAAGAGGTAGTTGAATATGTGAACAAGCTGCTTTTAGATTCACGTGTCAAGACCTACAGGAATGTACAAAAGATGCCGACTTTTATATTAGACAGGAAGGAACGGATGAGCTCCAAGTTTATTTCAGATAATGGTTTAGTGGAGAACCATGTTAATGTTGAAAAGGAAAGGACTGTTAGGAAAGGACTGTTGTCAATCTATGGACTGAAGAAGATAAACGAATGCAATTTATGAAACCAACATTGCAATGGGTGGTGGTTCGTAATGGACATCATAATTGAACTTGATATCAATTGGGACACCCGCTGCAACGCGCGGGCATTCCCACTAGTAAGTTATAAGTGGAGTGACATGGAATATATATGGGAATTCAAATTTTGAAAGTTTTGCAAACTATTTACATGAATTTTCTGATCTCGAGTAAACTTTTTTTTGCTTAATCACTTTTCTTAACTTAGCAAAATAACGAGCTTCAATGGTCATCAATGTGTATAAAAGATTATTATCATCGTCGTTGTTGTTATTATTATTGAAATAAATATGTTAATATAATTAGTGGCCATGATTCAAGGTCCGTGACACAATTTGCTGTGGGCCACTCTACTACACCTTCTACTTAAATCACATATTTTTTAATCTTCTCACTTTTAACATCAATCGCAACCATATGTAATATAGTATCATTAGCACATATATTTACTTATTACATTACATTTAATACATGAGCAATAATTACAATAAGAAAATACTTACAAAACAACTAATGCACCCTACATTACAAAAGTGCTATACTGCTATTGGACTTTCGAGAGTTTAGTTTGTACATGCTTATACATAAATATATAAGGATTGGGATGTTAAAAGTAATGAACATGGACAAAATAAAACAAAATTGATAACTTGTTCTTAGCCAAAAAAAAAAACATTAAGAAGGCAACTTATGTGAACAAATTACGAATGTGTGTATGTATCAGCCTTACTAATATGAATGAAGTATCCACTAATCAGACATAGACCAACTTTGAAAAGCCATCTATATATAAACACTGGAATTTCTAGCCTTCTACATATATGCTAATTAATGTGAATTAACACGTTTAACACAGATACTTATTTCTATGGTAGTTGGTTATCGTCATTGAGAGCCTGGTAGTAATATACGGGACATTAATTAGAGCATGATGCATGTCGATGAAGAGAGAGCGATCAGAGAATAATAAAAGAAAAATAAAGAGGAGAGACATGTCTGACCACATGTCACGTTCAATAATGGTTCGCAACAGATACTTATTTCTATTTGTTCCGAATATCTATATACATATAATAAAATTAAATGAACATTGTTTAAAAAATGTACAAATATAAAATATTAACACTCAACTAACCCAAGTTTACCCAACTAAACCGGCAATAAAACCATTTAGCTCTTAAACCATTACCCAGTTAATCGATCATAATTAATCTTAAAAGATTGATTGCATGAACCTGTTGTTGCATTATTCGTTAAGCAAGATAAGAACAATAATAATATAAAATAGTATCATATACATATGATCAATATTACTTGCAAGAAAAAATAGTTTGAAACATTTCTAGCCACATATCTAAAAAGACATGTGACCCCAACTCACGGGTTCTTTCAATCACTCATGCCATCAAAATTCTTTGCATAATGAAGACAAATTTGCTTTATTATTATAATTCTTTTTTATTTATTATCTATTTCATTTAACCTAATATTTAAATAATTTGAATCTTCTCCACAACCTGTAAATTAGCTATACACTTTTTTTTAATCATTTTACAGAAAGTTGTTCGTATTTCGTATTGTAAAGGACAAGTATGATTTCAGATTTCACACATGTAGTATAAAAATATGTTTTATTCTGGTTCTGATATCTGTGTATTATCTACTCATATACTCATCCATTGCTGTATTTTTTATTCTTTGTATGAGTTGTAGTTGAAGATATTTGCACACCGAACATTGTTTAGTAGAGATAGTATAAAATGCAAAAGATCGATGTAGAAAATACAAAGACAGCCACCATATAGATATATAATATATATAGTGATCTTTACATATAATTCAACTTAGAATGCCTATTTATAAGAAATAAGTTAAGCACAAAATAGTAAGTTCATAATTTGAATGAGTTATAATTGTAAATTTATAATTTATGTATATATTGATGCAACATTCGGATTACTAAATCCCTTAGTAATTTTTTTTATATATATTTGAACTATATATATGTAGTGTTGGTTTGAGAACCAATAATATATGTTTCACAAGAAAGGTTTAATTTACATGTAGTGTTTTGGAGGTGATATATAACACGATACATTATCCTCTCCTCTACTACTTTGATTATTATGATTATGATCTTCTATTCACTATGTATAAATTATCATATGGTTTTCGCGTTCCACATATTATTAATTCTAACTTTCACGAGTTTATACCATTTAAATGTATATAATTTTAAACATATATAATTGCTAAAATATTGTACTAAAAAAATAGACTTGAGCATAGAAGCATGTGGAGAGAAGGTTACAAACCAATGAATAGAATGCATATTTCACGTGAATGCTTTTGTTTTTTGCATGGCCTGAAACCTCGAAAATAAGTTGCTAGCTGCTGCTTGCATGTGAACGATGCATTGTCATTTCTACTTGGACCTAAATGAATTATACATATACATAAATATACATACTAGCTTATATATACATATATACATACATACATATATTCATATTCATATAAATATATAAACATATATAGAAGACAACAAGATTACGGACAAAGGAGTACGTCCTCTGATGTGAAAGGCTCCAAAGCAAGCTTACAAGTACTCACAAATCTATAAGCAAATACCACTTGAAACCACACACCATAAAAAGATTTCACTCCAAATGAATAGAAAGGGTTGTACCATTGAAGCAACCGGCATCAATTACACAATCTACCCTCAACCTTCTTTCAACATCTTCAACAAACACCAACAACCCAAATCAGATCAGTCCACAGCCCGTCGGGTCCTCCGCGATGTAAGTTGCCATGCAAAACCATGGGAGGTCCTTGCCATTGTGGGCCCGAGCGGTGCCGGAAAGTCATCCCTACTCGAGGTCCTGGCCGGAAAACTCTCCCCACAAACCGCGTCAATTTATGTCAACGGGAGACCCGTTGACAAGACAAGATTCAAAAAGATATCAGGGTATGTGACGCAGAGGGACACACTGTTCCCTCTGCTCACAGTTGAAGAAACCCTAATTTTCACCGCTAAGCTTCGCCTGAATCTTGGTCAACCCGAGCTCAGGTCAAGAGTCAAGTCATTGATACATGAGCTCGGGTTGACCCACGTGGCAAATGCACGTGTTGGGGATGATAGGGTTCGTGGGATTTCAGGCGGAGAGCGGCGTAGGGTTTCTATTGGTGTAGCAGTTGTTCATGACCCGGAAGTGGTGATTCTGGATGAACCCACTTCCGGGTTGGACAGCAACTGCGCGTTCCAGATCATAGACATGGTCAAGACCATGGCTGAAACCCGAGGCAAGACCGTGGTCCTTAGCATCCACCAGCCAGGGTTTAGAATCATCAAACTTTTTAACTCCATACTTCTCTTAGCAAATGGCACCGTTTTGCACCAAGGATCCATCGATGAACTCACTCGTTCATTACGCCTTAGTGGGCTCGAACCACCTCTTCATGTTAACGTTATCGAATTCGCAATCGATTCAATAGATTCCATTCAACACCAAAAGAATCAAAAGACCTCAAATCTTGATCAAGAAAACATAAGTACCCCTTCATCAAACAAAATGATTCAAGGTAAGTTCACTTTACAACAACTCTTTCAACAATCAAAGGTCATTGACATCGATCATGAACACGAAGAACACAACAAACCCGAAAAACAAGAACAAATAATTCATGACGGTTTCGCAAACACAAGATTCTGCGAAACCGTCATCTTAACACATCGATTTTGGAAGAACATTTCGCGAACGAAAGAGCTTTTCGCTTGTCGAACACTCCAAATGCTCGTATCGGGTTTAATCCTCGGGTCGATATTTTACAATCTTGACATGGACTTGCTTGGAGCACAAGAAAGGGTAGGTTTATTTGCATTCATCTTAACATTTCTACTATCAACAACTGTGGAAGCCCTGCCAGTTTTCTTGCAAGAGAAGGAAATACTCATGAAAGAAACTTCATGTGGAAGTTATCGAGTTTCATCGTATGCAATCGCAAATGGGCTCGTATACTTGCCATTTTTGCTTATTCTAGCGATTCTATTCGCGACACCCTTATATTGGTTAGTTGGGTTAAACCCTAATTTCTTCGCGTTTTCGTGGTTTCTACTACTCATTTGGTTGATTCTCTACACGGCAAACTCAGTAGTGGTGTGTTTTAGTGCATTGGTACCGAATTTCATCGTTGGAAACTCGGTGATATCGGGTGTTATGGGGTCTTTCTTCTTGTTTTCGGGCTATTTCGTGTCGAAACAAGGTATGCCAAAGTATTGGATATTCATGCATTATATCTCATTGTTTAAGTATCCATTTGAAGGGTTGTTGATGAATGAGTTTCATGGTGGTGAAGGGAAGTGTTTGGAGTATTTGTTTGGGAAGTGTTTAGTGAGTGGTGAAGATGTTTTAAGGGAAACAGGAGGGTTTGAGGAAGAAGGTAAATGGAAGAATGTTGTGATTATGGTGTGTTTTATTTTGGTTTATAGGTTTATTTCATATGTGATTCTTAGAGTTAAATGCTCCCAAAAGGGACTTAAAGTTGTCCTTTAATTGATTATATTTCAAATAATTGTTGGTAATACTTTTTTTTTTTAATTTGAGTGTTATATAATATGTATTTGAATATATTATTATTGGTAATATTGATGTTTGTTAGCTATTTGGGTACTTCTGCCGTTTTAAATAATATAACGAATTTGTGGATGTTGTTTGCTAGCTAGACAATGATATTGGGTAGGTAAATATTAAGTGTGATGAATAAGTATAGTACGTTAGTACTCCGTATTTATTATCTTCTACTCCGTAGTTTCTAACATTAATCATTTTATATTTCTAAATGGATAAAGGTGGTCATGCATTGCATTAACTTGTTTTAATGGTTAAGATTTAAACATAAAGTCAATGTTATCATAACTATAATATAATATCGAAATACTAGATTATACCCCGGGAACGTCCCGGGTTGATAAATCTAATATGACATATTAATTTTACATATGAAATAGAATGATTCGCTTTATAGTTACATGCAAGAAAGCTTCGGGTAGCATCTAACCTAAAACAATTAAAAATGTATCTCTAATGTTAACGCCTAACCTTAAACAATGTATAACTCAAATATTAATATCTAACCTAAAACAATGTATAACTCCAATGCTAACGCATGTTGAAAATAGAATTCATATTTACTGATTTGAATATAATTAGTGACTTGCCTATACATGATTAATGATTTAATTGAACACTTTGTGTTTTTTTTCCTGTATGAACAAAACCACACAAAAAAATAGTCGTTTTTTCTCCGTTTTTATATAGCACTATGGTACTCGTTGGAAAGATAATAAAACGCTCGTTAATTTGGTGTAATTGTTTTCTTTAAAAAATCTCGTATATAAAAGATATTAACGTTTAAAAATTATGGGAGGGAACATAAGAGATAAAAATCTAATTTTATTTTTAAATTTTTTTTCCTAAAATATCTCAACGCCACATGGGATGACACATGCAGTGGCGGATCCAGAAATTTTTTTCATTGGGTTCCTATTTTAGGTGTTTCAATTTCATATGACCAAACATAAAAAATTCGAGTCGGTTCAAGGGTTCGGCCCGGTTTGTCGGCTTGGGTTGGTTTAACGGTTCGGTGGCTTAAACGAGGTAATAAATCGTCTATAAAAGTGGCTAATACTAATCCATAAAAAGTGGCTATACTAGGATTTTGTGTATGCTAATCCATAAAAAAAGCATTTAAGTTTTACATACTAGGTAACCCAAAATAACTTGTATAGAAGAGAACCAACCTCAAGCTCAAATGGCATTATGACTGCTCCATCGATCATACTTTTAGGATTTAAACGAGGTTATAAATCGTCTATAAAAGCTTTTCCTCCTTTAGTGCAATATACATAAATGAACCCACAAAATCTTTGTCAATCCATAATTAAACCAATTCAACAAGTAACAAACTAACATTAAAAAATATCCAATATACAATAATCTTGAAATCAATATACACAACAGGATTTGTTCAAGTATGTGTATCAAGAACACAATAGCAAAAATCTTGAAATTTATATATACTCATGTAAATCAATAAAAAAAATTCTTACAGCGGCCACTTTCTTTGGATCAATCCTTGTTCTCTCAAACTTTGGTGCTGTCAGAGTGTATAAAATGAAGAGCACACATACGAATCAAATAATAAAAAGATATTAACACTTGAAGAAACGAATAAAAAAAGGGTAAAAAATCTTACCTCAACCAAGGTCTCTTTACCACTATCTGATGTGATAACAGAGAAAGCAACCCCAGGTTTTGTAAATGGCGGCACGGGTGGAGCATGGCAGGAGGAGGCGGCAGGGGCGAAGCAAGGGTTGGGTTGCCGTTGGAGAAAGGTAAAATCACTATCAATATAAATATTAATCACTTTTCATTTTACAGATGGAAGATGAATAGGAAAACAATATATATTTTCGAAAGGCAAGAAAACAATATATATGTTGTTGTTTTGACATGCACCGGATTATTGTACCATCGAATTTGTGGTACCGAGGCGAGGGTCACGGGTGTCAAATAGTTCCAAAGCTTCATTAAATATATGTTATTAAATTAACATATTGTCGAACAAGTTAAATTCATATCACATACTGTATTTTATAAAAGATAAGAGTAATAATAATATTTATAAAAGATGGAGTAATATTAATGTTAAACAACAAAATATAAGTTTTTAATCATAAAAACAAAATAAAAAACATATATTGGGGCTGGATGTAAAAAATAATGAACTTAAATTCGTTCATCAGAGTCCATCTTCACCTATATTGGGATTGGCCGGATGTAACAAATAATAAAGTTCGATGATATTGGTAAACAAAAATTTTGTAGGGATTAGCATTTCGGCAGTGGTACTAAAAATACCGGTATCAAATTGTATATCGTACAAATCGGATTTTGGTATGATGGTATCTATTTTTGGTATTTTTCGGGATCGGTATTTCGGTTCAATACGGTATTTTACAGACTTTTTACCATCGGATACTGTATCGAACATTTCAGGTATCGGTACCCATTGTTGTTGATTTTGGGAATTGGTATTTTCAGTACGTACCAACAACGAGCTTATCTCTAATCGCTTGTACCTAGCAAAAAAATCATAAGAGGGTTACGTATGTGAAGAAATTAACAAGTATGCATGTATGTATTTGTCACACCCTAACCAATGACAGAATATATCGAGGCACGACTTGTGATAGATTGTTCAAAGACATCATGACACTAAATTGTGGCAATATAATTTTAAATAAGTTGATTTCATAAAATAACCAAAAGGGGCACATCTTGTTCATAGAAAATGAAATTACAACAACATAACAACAAAATTAAATAGTGTGTTTCTAAGTCTAATGCTAATTAAGTTCTTGAATCATCATATCAAGCATTTCCCGCAACATGCATAAGATATCCGTCAACACATAAAGCATTGGTGAACATACTAGTTTTGGTTTACATACATAGTATAAAGAATTTTAACTCGAATCCTCATGCTATAGTTTGTTATACAACATATAAAAGACATACTCAAACCATAGATTACCACTAGCATATCCTATCACCGAAGTGAAAGGCCGAGTAGATTATTCAACAATGACCCACAAAATAGGCGGCATGCTACTCCTATAGCGCTATACAAGTTAAGGTGGGCTTGCAAAGTTAATGAGTTATTCTTAATATAATGATTTTAGTGTGATTTAATAGAATACATGTTGAATCCCAAAATAGTAATAAATGGAAAAAGGGACAAGTATGAACTCATCTTTGGGTGCGTTTAATAAGTTTGTGAATGAAAGTCTTGGGAGAATTTGGTAGAGCTCCGATTATCCTATTAGGTTCAACGAAGTTGTTTAGACTTAGAGAAATGAGTTTAGTGTTAAGAATGTCATGCATCGCCTAAAGGCGGACCAAAGCACAAACCACTAAAGAGGTGATTTGGATGGTCAAGGTTGTTAGGAAGTTAAAACCAAATCACAAACCACCAAAGAGATGATTCGGATAGTCTAAAAGTAGGGGTGCAAACGAGCCGAGCTACTCACGAGTTACTTGTGCTCGGCTCGAAAAAAGCTCGAAACGAGCTGAGCTTAAACGAGCTCGAGCCCGAGCCTAAAAATCAATCTCGTTTAGTAAACGAGCCCGAGCTCGAGCTTTGCTTATCGAGCTCGTGTCGGCTCACAAGCCTTAACGAGCCCACTATTTATATAAATTTTAATTAATATATTAAATAGGTATTTATATACAATAAATAGTATTTATAAAACTATGAATAAATAATCAATATATATATATATATATAATAAGTATTATAATTAATATAAAGTAATTAATAACCAATAAACGAGCCGAGCCCGAGTCGAGCTCGAGCTTGGAAACCTATCATCGAGCCGAGCTCGAGCTTTTATAACTTAAACGAGCCCGAGCTCGAGCCTGGTCGGGCTCGGGTCGGCTCGTTTGCACCCCTATTTAAAAGTTAGATTAGGAATGTGAATCCAACTTAGAGTATTTCACGTCTTTACTACTTTGCTTATGAGTTTAAGCATGAGTTTTGGACATGGGATTTTCTCATTCTTGTGTGGAAGTCCACGTCACTAGGTGGGTCAAGAGGGGAATGGTAGGGATGTATCTACAAACCTTTGATATTTAGTTACTAGGAAACAAGTATATATATTATGCTTATATTTAGCTAAGTATAAACGTGAGGTATGGTGCAATCTTCTTTAGTGAAAGAACATTTGTCCTTTATGACAACATTTAACTTAACACAGGTCCTTCCAACATATATTTGTTAGAGAACTTGGTTTGGTTTCATTCACTTGTAAGATTACTTAGTTCATAAAAGATGGAAGAAAGTTTAAGCAAAAACAACCAATCTTGGGACTTCAAAATGGTGATTTACCTTTTATGTATACCTTGGTAAACAATAGGCAAGTCCAAGAAGTTCATCCAAGTGGTTGGAAGAAGAAAGAAGAGGTAGAAAGTAAGAGAAATGTAAGAAAATTGTTTTAGAAATGAAGAGAGAATTACCAAAAGTTAGAGATTTCTTTAGAAGATTTGAGGACTTGGAGAATCCTTGAGAGAATTTGGAGATTTGAAATGATTTGAGAGTGGTGTTAGTGATTAAAGGTGTTAGGGATGGGTATTTATAAGTTATATATTAAGGTTTAGTAGAGTGTTAGTTGGTTGGTGGTGGTTGGACATTAAATGAAGGAGTAGTTGGGAGTTAAAAGGTGGGTGAAAAATAGTTAATGAAGTTGGTTAGTAGTTAATAAATGTTTATAGAAAGTGTTAATAAATAAAAATCTTTATAAATTATAAATATTGTTATTAATAAAGGTATATATGCATGTATTTTCGTATATAAGTATGTATACGTGAAAAAAATGGATAAAATGAAAGTATATAAAAATTCCGACGATTTTATTTACCACTGAATTTTAACTACAACAAGTGGAAAAATATGAATATTACAGTATTGCAAATTTCGCAATTGTGACGACTCGATACTACTAATTGTTAAGATTGATATATATGAGTGAAAACAATCAAATTTAGGATGCAAATGAACCAAACGTTTGATGAATAGTTCGTAAACCATTCGGTATGAAGTTCGTTTGTGTTTGTTCGTTTAATATGATATTTTTTTGTTATGTTGGGACATTAGTTTTTGGTAATTACGTTATCAGAATGTCAAGTATTTTTGGATAATTGGGTTAGTATATTTGGGTGGATGCACATAATTTTTGTGATAAAAGATACAGATTTTATTTTAAATTTATATTCGTTTGTGTTCATTTCTTTATATGAACACTTGTTTGTTTTCATGAACGTTTGTTTGTGTTCATTAACATTAGTTTGTGTTCGTATGTGTTCGTGAACGTTCATTGGTGTTTGTTTACACTCACTTTTGCCTGGTACCAAAAATTAACAAACAAACACCAACAAACTTACCGAACAAGATTTTTTGTCCGTGTTTGTTTATTAAGGAAATAGTGTGTTCACGAACTGTTCATGAACAGTTACCAAACGAGGTTTTTGTTCGTGTTCGTTTGTTAAGGAAATGAACGTGTTCGTATTTCTTTATTTTTATTTGTTAAATTTAGATATCGGACAAAAGCAAACACAAAAAATCACCAATGAACTTAAAACGAACACAAACAGGCATTAATGAACAGTACCGAGCACAAACTAACACATATTAATTTTCAAAAATTTCATAACGAACATTGTCCACCCAAAATATGCTAATCTAATTATCCAAATATACTTGACATAATCTTGATCGCATAATATCTCATAAAACACAAAATTATCATATTAAACTTGAAATCCTTGTTTAATCCACCTAAAATAACAGTTCGCTAAAATAGTTAAATTAATATTAACATGTGACACACTAGTATATATTAAATAATTTACCACCGGGAAATTTTAAGTACTTAAATTATAAGTAAGAAGTAAAAAAACCCTAATGAATTATTGAACACAAACAAACACGTTACCGAACGTTCACAAACAAAAATGAACGAACTTGACATCTGTTCATGTTTGTTTAACTAAACAAACATAATTTTTGTTTATGTTCGTTCATTTATTAAACAAATGAACACAAATGAACTTCCCGCCGAACAATTCATGAAATGTTCGCTGAACTTTTGATTTGTTATGTATGATTAACTCACTTTTGTTTTGTCCGAATATTTTTTTTAAATTTTAAAATCTTTAACAATATAATAAGTAGCAGTATTGGTTTTTAAGAACTTGATGTTATAAATATTATATAATTGTTAGAAGTGTAAATATACATATTTTTATTTCAAGTTGGTTTCTAAGGTGAGTTTGATATTGGGTTTTGAGTAATGGTCATCTCATGCAACAACTAATATTTAACTATATACAACCATAAACAAATACTAGTGGGTTAGCTCGCGCGATGCGGCGGGTGTCACTGACTATCTTTTGTGGAGCGCAATCTAACTCGGCTTATCTTAAACAATGATTAAATTTTGGAAAAAAAAATTAACATCTACTTAATATTTTAGGAAAAAAATTAATCTAGATAAAAAAAACCTACGACTTTTAATCAATTTTATGGCATACAAATTCGTCTAAAATCAAACATTATATTCTTTTTGTATTTTATGGTATTCAATTTTATGACTTTTAATCAATTTTATGTAGTCAATAAACTAATCTACTTACAACTAAATACTTCTTTTCTTCGTCAGTTACAAGCACACAATGAGGCCAAGAGTATTTAAAGTGAATTATGACCATAATCAAGATCATTATTTAATCTAAATCACTTACATATAATTTTTAAGAAGTTACAAGCACACGATGAGGCAGAAGGCTTTTAAAGTGAATTATGAGCATAATCAAATACTACTTACAATTAATTTGTATTATAGAAAACAATTTACCCTTAAAAATTAGTGTACATATGCATTGTATGTTGTCTGATAAGCAATTATATTTGTACCTCTTAAATTTTAAGAAGTTCTTGAGAAATGCTTTATAATATAATATAGAAGTATAGATAAACTGCCACATGCTAGTAAAATATTTAAAGTCAATGAATTCAATTGGTGAATAAATGGGTGTCTAACTTACCATGTCAGCAGCCATGAGAATGCCATCCATGTGTTTGATCCCAATCACGGATGCATCGCTAACATATGAGTACTTGTTGCAAACGAGGTATGATTTGTAACATTATACTATATTATTTGCATAATACATTATAGATAAAATATACTCACTGGGTCCTTTGAGAACTGGTTCAAGTGTCAAACAAAATCACAACCACAAAAGAAGTAAAAAACACTAAGAAAGTAAAGGAATTACCTTTATGGTTGCATAAGCCAGGCAGAGGAATCCATGCTTGTTTAAAGAAGGTTGAAGACAAATCACGTCATCACCATCTGGCGTCATATCATCATTCCTAATATCGAACCGAGCCAAAACAAATTTATACGCAATACCGAACTCACAATGCACTTGCTACAAATCAAAGAAAAGAACAATATGTGCATGAAAAATAAAAAGATCATGAATATATCAACATATTTCTATAGAAACTCATATAAGGTTTAAAATGTATGCGCAAAATAGTTATTATATATATGGGTATGAAATGTAATGCTACTTGTAAGAATCACATAAAAAATAAAACAAAGCTCACTCGGGTTAAAACTTTAAGCATCAACCAATAATATGAAATCACGTCATCATCATCTGGCGTCATATCATCATTCCTAATATCGGACCAAGCCAAATCAAACTTATACGCAATACCTAACTCACAATGCACTTGCTGCAAATCAAAGAAAATAACAATATGTGCATGGAAAATAAAAAGATCATGAATATATCAACATATTATACTATGTATAAATGATAACTGAAGATGAATAGTAGAAGCATGACAAGTGACCTACGTGTTGCCTTCTCCATTTGCCACCGCCACTTTCTCTTTCTCTGCTTCTCTCTCTATATTAGCTAATTCACCGCCTCTTTATCTCCTCTCTGCTTCTCCCCGCCTCTCTCAAATCCGGTGACTCTTCGATTCCATGAAGGGTGTTGATGGTGTGATGGCCATAAATCAGAGTGTATTATTTAAGAAAAGAGAAGTTGACCAGTTGCATGTCATCTTTGTAGTTTATTTCACCGTTTGTTACTCTGTTTTGTTTTGATAAACCTTGGCTCACATTCTCAAAATTGCAAAGCGAAGAGAAAGAAATGAGAGAGAGAGAGAAAGAGGGAGATCGGTGGCCGCCGACCACCTTGTCGACGCGTGAAGGGCACCAGCTGAGAGTTCTTATCGTGGCAAACGTGATGGTATTGGTAGTCATTCTTTGTTGAAGATGGAACGGTAAAGCCTTGATTAAGAGTGTGAATGGTGGAAATCGGTGATGACGATGGTCCTGATGACAATGGATGACGGTGACGGCGGCGATTTATACTATGTATAAATGATAACTGAAGATGAATAGTAGAAGCATGACAAGTGACCTACGTGTTGCCTTCTCCATTTGCCACCGCCACTTTCTCTTTCTCTGCTTCTCTCTCTATATTAGCTAATTCACCGCCTCTTTATCTCCTCTCTGCTTCTCCCCGCCTCTCTCAAATCCGGTGACTCTTCGATTCCATGAAGGGTGTTGATGGTGTGATGGCCATAAATCAGAGTGTATTATTTAAGAAAAGAGAAGTTGACCAGTTGCATGTCATCTTTGTAGTTTATTTCACCGTTTGTTACTCTGTTTTGTTTTGATAAACCTTGGCTCACATTCTCAAAATTGCAAAGCGAAGAGAAAGAAATGAGAGAGAGAGAGAAAGAGGGAGATCGGTGGCCGCCGACCACCTTGTCGACGCGTGAAGGGCACCAGCTGAGAGTTCTTATCGTGGCAAACGTGATGGTATTGGTAGTCATTCTTTGTTGAAGATGGAACGGTAAAGCCTTGATTAAGAGTGTGAATGGTGGAAATCGGTGATGACGATGGTCCTGATGACAATGGATGACGGTGACGGCGGCGATTTTGGTAGGTGGCGCTTCCGGAAAGGAATGGTAGTGGCTGTTTATGGCGGTTACGGTTACGGCTTAGGGTTCCGGCGATTGAATCAGACCTCTGGCCGGTGAGACAAATTGAGTGTCTGGCGAAATCGATAACAAAGGTGAGTCTCTTAAAACTATCCGTGTCTGTATTTGGTTATTAATGATGTTTAGATTGATGGTGGTGTTCTTTTTTTTATATAATTCAAGAAACACAACATGGGAACTACTTGGAAGTCCCTTGAAATCACCTTCTCCACATAAAACTATTCTTCACCATGGCAATGGTATGCGGTGTTGTAAGAATTGCAAAAAATTATTATGTCTAAAACACTAATTCCATTGGAATTTGAAAGCGTTAGGTTTGACCTTTGACCATGCAAGTCAAACTTATTTATGTAAATACATCCACCAATCCACCATTATCATCATTGTTTTAGTTTCTTAAATTAATGTATTGAGATATGATAAATGTTTCATGTTGATCTAGGTTGTGAGGCCTCAAGCAGTGATCATAAAAGTTATCAATCTGAAAGATGCAGAAGAACAGATGGCAAGGAATGGTGGTGCAAAAAAGACATGCTCCCGAGGCTGGGATACCGTGTGCAACATTTGCAATGGCCTTGAGCTGTAGCTAAATATCGCCGCAATAGTCATCGTCGCTGGTGGCCTTAGATACAACTCATGGGTATTTTGTTTAACTTTCGCATTCAGATATTTTAAGTTCTGAGGTCGGTTGTTTCTTTTGTTGTTGAGGTTGGTGTGTGAAATTAGGGACCATAAACATCGACTTCTTCTCTGGGTAGGAATGTAGGATTTCTCATTCTTCATGAATTATCGTTTCTTATTCTCATGTTGTTTATGATTGTGTTTTCAGAAAGTTGGGTGTTCATTTCTTTTTGTAAAGGGGCCTACTTTGAGCAGTGGGTGATACATATAGCTCCCATCAATTTTGCTTCGGTTGATGCCCTTTTTCCTTATATGCTCACACGTGATCTTTTCTTTACTGCAGGTTCCCGCCGCTCTTTGTTCTTCGTCTTCTTCGATCGGTGCAAGAGGTAATTGTCTTTTCTAATTAGATTGATTGCCTTCGTATTCATACTAATTTCTGTCTGGTCCTTAAAGATTGTAAGTAACCTTGCTAGAAAAATATTCATAATAGTCATGAGTTTACTAATTTATATAAATAGAAAAATGAAATTGTTTTTATTGTTTTAAATAGTTTATATACATTTAAATCCTATACTAATAACAGCATCACCATGGGATCCTATGTTTTTTAAGAGGTGGGATACTATGTTTGACATGATTATATACAGGCATAAGCAAGATTGTGGAACTTGTCTAACTTTGTCAGATTGTAATGCATTCTGTAACTATCAATAAAAAGGGAGAGCATCTGGTGTTGACGATTTCGGATGGCGGGTGGCAGTGGCCAAGTTCTCAGTCGTCACAGCGGTGACGCCGTCAACTCTAGGGTTCTTCTCGCGCACGCTGGCTTCTTGACTAATGTCACTGTTCAAGCTAAATGTAAGATCTTACACCTAAGTTGTATATATTTATTAATTGTTAGTCGCGTAGCCAATTTTAGGGTTTTTTCTGATGGTGACAGATTGATTGTGAGGGAGAGGTAGAGGGAAAAACGATTGTGGTCACTGCGAGAAAGAAGAATACAAGAGGATGGTGATGGTGATGGTGTTGTCGCCGGATGTGTGTTTTGGTACAGGTGTTGCTGTCACTTTTGTATAATCTTGATCCCTTTTTTTGGTTTCCGATTTGGATTTCATATATTTTCTGCTTTAATGTTTTTACTAATTGATCCGGCTCATAATGTCACCACTGGAAGGGTGTGTGTTGCAGGAATTTGGATTTCCGATTGAGGTTTTCTTCACCTTACACCCTAATTTTGTGTTTTAAACTTTTAATCATATATTCATATATAAGTAAACCATTGTTCAATTGATATTGTAAATTACAGGTAATCATCTCTAATTTGGGTTTAAATTTATGCTAAACATCTCATCCTAAGTATGTGCTTTGAATCATAGGTAACCGATGAAGACAAACTTCAATATAATTACGATAACTTGCTAATATTTTATTTTAATCATGTAATTAATTTTGTGCAGCCTAATATACTCTCACGGATTCATTTCATTGATGTCACTCAATGAACATTGGTTATGGTTTTGTTAACTACAGCAACCCTAATGATGGTCAGTTGCTAACTCCATTTCTGATTTGTTAGTTATTTTTTTACATCATGATACTGTATATGGATGTAGGTTTCTTGATGGAGTTTGTTCAGATCTAGGGCGAGTTTGCCTATGCTCTAGACCTGGTATGTATCACAGTGTTACTATTTTATTGTGTTTTATTAGTTAACTAGATGTCGTCCCCGCGCGTTGCGGCGGGGCACGTTGATGACAGTGTGTCGCCGTGCGCGGGTTATGGATTGGCGCCACCAAAACAAATATAGAAACGTTTGCAAGTTAATCGAAATGTGTAGTTAAGCAAGTCTTTGTCATAAAACTATGCACATAAATAACTAATAGGCCTCACCAAAAAGTCTAATGTACCTGTCGATAAACATTTGCTGAAAACTAAATCCAATGAATCACGAATTGCACACAATGTATATAGCATATGTGAAGAAAAAGATACTAAAAGCCCAAGGACCGCCATAAATTGAAACATGAAAACAACACAACCATGTTGGCATGTTCCATTTTTAGTGCTTGAAAACAAACTATCACAGAAGTTCTTTAAACAACTCATTTTAACTTTTTTTCCCTCATCATATGGTAACACCTTTCCCCAACAATACTATAATGAAAATGTTTATAGGAAAACTAAAATGGCGTCAAATATTACGGGAAACACTGGTTATAAACGGCTAATTAGTATGACCCTAAAGTGATTTTAGTTTATTCAGTACCTATATATGCACAAACATTTAAACCCATTTTAAGCATTATTACTTTGTTAACCACAGATCCACCACTACCAACCCAACCCAACCCACCTCCCCTTGGTGAGGTTGCAGTCGGTGGTGGTGTTGGCGATGGGGTCGCTGTCGATTGTAGCGTTGGCGGTGGCGGTTGTGGAGCTCTGACCATTGCCATAGCATCAATTTTAGTCCGTACATTGGTAATTTGAATTATTCAGTTCCTAGTAGAACCACCCCAATCACCACAAACCTTGAACCCATCACCAACATCACCACCGACTGCAACCCCACCGCAACACCGCCACCGACAGCAGCCACTTCCCCCAACACCGCCACCGGCTGTAAAATGAAAAGCAAACAGCTTGCTTTGCCGGGCTACAAAGATACTTACTGTGCATCGAATATACAAACATTCGGAATGAGTAACGGGATGGACATTTAGGTATGGTGAGCATTTATTATGTTAAGTTAATATTTTGGGATGAATTTAAGATTAGGTTAGGGATAATGAAAAACACATATTAGCATATAATTTCAACCATGTGATAATAAATGAGTTTACCTAATAGACATGGATACAACAGTTCATATTTTGTGTTAAAGAGTTAAAGCTATAGCTTTTGCAGTGTTCAAACTTCAAATACATTACTGCTAAGTATCAATCAATTTAGGTAGTTATAAATTGCCACTTTAGAAAGGGGTAACTGTCAATTAAAAAACCCAGCAGTCTCTTACTAAGCAATGCTCTGTAGGTAACTAACAAAAACTAACACATATCAACAATTAAAATGAAACACACACCGAAAGGTGGAAAACACATGCATAACAGAACCAAACAACTCAATACATTTCAACGACCCCAATAAAGTCAAAATCAGCATAATCTTATTCAACAACATAACAATTTGACGCAAAACACGAATTAAATCAAACAAATTAATGAGTGCTACGAAGTTTTTTAGTAAACCCTAAACCAAACGGAAACAATTCATCGCTGACCCTCTGTTTTCCCTTCAATTGGGATAAAAGTAACTAAATGAAAGCAAGAATTAAGAAGCAGAACCTAACGCTAAAATACTATGTTTAGTTAATTAAAGAAGGAATTAGAATACACACCTTGTAAGGAGGGATTGTGAAGGGTGGATTACTTGGTAGTGATAGTTTGCTGAAATTGGTAGAACACAATGAACATGAAGCACCAGAAGAATCCTTAATACTTGTTCTAACCCTATGAAGCCACGTGTAGGAAGATGAAAAAATCATTATGTACAAAACATGAAGCATGATGTACAAAACATAAATGCACAAATAACATACAAAGCATGGAGTACAAGCCTATAATGCACAACCAACTTCTAAATTATATACTATATAAATTACATTTGAATTCTTGATTTAGAAGTTTTGTGCTCGAATAGGCATTTGAAAATTGATGTAATGTTTGCTTTTATGGAATTTGAAAATTGGATAAAAAAAAATAGGCATTTGATTTTACCTTGCAATATGTTGTTTCATGGTGTTCTCAGTAATTCGCTTGGAGTTTGGTGGTTGTATACTGAATTGACAGAATGTACAGTCTAATTTCAGGGTGTTATATTACTGTAGAGTGCCTTTGCCAATTTTATTTACTTAATACTATAGGTTTCATATAATCACATATTCACATTCATTAAAACAATGTTGGGTACGTAGGTTCTAGGCTATATAATATGTGAAGTCAATAGTTCCTTTTGATGATACAGATTTTGATGACCTTGATGGCACAGACAGTACATTAAGATCTTGCTTTTGATAATGCTTTTATTAATTAACACTCAACTGGTTTATATAGCGGAGTCTATTAGCTTACTAAGTTATATTTTGAATCTTTGATGTGGAAAATGAAGTATGGGTTGGTGTATTTTTCTAATGAGGAGCTAGCTTTCACAAGCTACCATGTATGTTTATATAATATGTTTGTTGTTTACATTTCACAAGTTAAATTATTCAGTTTTTTTTTTTTTACAAATCACCTGTTGCAACATAGTCGGCACAGGAAGGAGGGCGATCTATGTAGAAGAAATGCGGAAGAGGAAGAAAAAAACGACCTAAACGGAAAGAAACGCCAAGGATAGATTTACGTTTTTTTTTTCAATAAAGTTTCGAGCAAGTTGATGTTTCTTGTAGTTTAGCGGGCGCGCCACAACGCGCGCGGGGAAATTACTAGTTTCTATAGAAACTCATATAAGGTTTTAAATGTATGCGCAAAAGAGTTATTATATATATGGGTATGAAATGTAAGCCTACTTGTAAGAATCGCATAAAAAATAAAACAAAGCTCACTCGGGTTAAAACTTTAACCATCAACCAATAATCTGAAATCACGTCATCACCATCTGGCGTCATATCATCATTCCTAATATCGGACCGAGCCAAATCAAATTTATACACAATACCGAACTCACAATGCACTTGCTACAAATCAAAGAAAAGAACAATATGTGCATGAAAAGTAAAAAGATCATGAATATATATTTCTATAGAAACTCATATAAGGTTTTAAATGTATGCGCAAAAGAGTTATTATATATATGGGTATGAAATGTAAGCCTACTTGTAAGAATCACATAAAAAATAAAACAAAGCTCACTCGGGTTAAAACTTTAACTAGCAACCAAAATCTGAAATCAGGCATAGCCCTACAAACCCGATCTTAAAATCCCAAATAAAGAAGCAATTAAATATTTTAACCTAATAAGTTCAACATAAGAAACCCATATGAAATTCAAGAACCCAAATATATTCAAAAACTCACATCACCAATTCAAACCTTCAAACAATGAAAACGAAATTAGATCTCACGTACCAATATCGTCGGTTGGCCTTCTCCCATGAATCGTATGACACGTCACCACATCCATCAGAAATAGGAGCCCACAACCAAACTACCTTGAATGTTGCGTTCGAAACCTATGGTTTAGCAAAGGTGGGTGGTCGATGCGCCGGTTCCACTTATCTCTCTCATCCGTCCCAATGTATCTCTCTCTATATAGCATGTAAAGAATGTAATGAAGGACAATTCTAGTAAACAGAGTTAGCAAAGTGAGTATATAAAGGTAGGGGATAGACCATACAAAAGAGGGAATGGAAGGGATTTGTAACTTATGTAGTATTAAATTTAGTGTTTATGAATGATGGTTACATATTGAAATAGATATAAAGTGTGTATTAGACAATTATACTATTATACTATTACCATTATAGGTTTTACATGAGGGGTATAAAGGGAAGAAAATGACCAAAAATTGAAGATTTGTGAAGAGATTGATGTGATGCCGTGTGCATCACATTTGTGTGATTTAATTCGTGTTTGTTAGTTGTGTTTGTTTGCAGTTTAACCCCGAGTTACGAGCTTTAGTGAGAAAATGGGAAATGATGATTTATACGCTAAAACGAGGTTCTTACGAGCTAAATATCCGAAGACACAAGCCGTAACGAGAACGGGCACAAGAAACGATCGAAAATGACAAAAATATAAGAAGTTCCTGCACAAACCTCCCCCGCGGGACGCGGGGAAGGAACTTAATATGTCCGCGACCCGCGGCGTGTTTTAAAACAGAAATAATATAATATTCCCCCGCGGGACGCGGGGAGGCTTCCTTTCTCCTCCACGACCCGCGAGGCTAAGACGATCGTGCAAACTTGCTGTATTCTCCTTTCCAGCCTATTCTTCCACCATGAACCCATGCTCGCAACCTGTACAAGAGGAACACCTTCTGTTCATGTTTTTACGATATATACTCCATTTTTACACCACATTTCACCTCAAGATCATCAAGGATTGCTTGTATGAAAGCTAGGAACACCAAGAAATCATCCGTTTGTGTTGAAATCATGTCTGGCTAAAGTCCCACCTTCACCTCCGGTGAAGGTTTTGTAAGTTTCGGGTTGTTTTTGTAATCATTTGATACTGAATTTGTGTAATATTTGTATTGACATAATCATTATCTTGAGTGTTTGATATTGGGTTGGACTCACTGTAGGATTAGATATGTCTATGTGTTTAATCTCATGAGATGAATTCTGTCATTTATGCATCAATATAGTGTAGCGGATTTAGTGAACGTAAGCAATAAAACATACTACAGTCCTAGAGATAATAGTTGATGGCTAAGTTACGGTTCTTTGTCCTCGCATGTTAATATAGAGAAAACTCATTTTCATACCATTTGATTACTACAACCTAGTATTCTTGCATTACTATACCCGGAGGTGTCGCTTTTAATCATAGAAATCTTGTTACTTGCAAATCTAGTCATTGTAGTATTATTGTTATTGTTACCATCGTGTTACCATATTGTTACCAAGCCTTGATATAGTTGTTTGTGACTGTTATCGACGCTTAAATCATTCAACATTAAAAGAGGGAAAACCCAATTAGGATATTAGTGACATTAGCTTAACAGCAAACTTCATAACTCTAGACTAAACTATCCCCAATTCCTTGGAGACGACCTTACTTACCCTTGCTAGTCTTGTGTACTTAAGTTCTTTATAAATTGTTTTTGAAGCGAACCACGACACTCGCGTCAAAATGGCGCCGTTGCCGGGGAATCGGTGCGTTTAGTTTGTTTAGATTTGTTTGTGTTATTTTTGTTTAAATCGATTTTTGAGTATTTTAGATCTAGATTTGTTGTTTTAGAAAAATATAAAAGTCTAAAAATATTTGTTTAAAAAATCGGCTTTTATAAAAGAAAAAGAAAAATTTGTTAATTTTTATAGATTCATAATATTTAGTGTATTATAGTGATTTTTGTGATCTTGTATTGATTTTGTGTTTGTATGTTTTGATTTGGTGTTTAAATAGGAAAAACATAAAAATTATAAAAATTTAGCAATTTTCGGCTTTAGTGAAATTTTTTTTTATTCAGAATTTTTGTTAATTTAGTAGTGTTATTTGGGTTAGTTGTGAATTTGATTGATTTCCGTGAGTTTGTAATTTAGTGTTTTTAATTGTTGTGAATTTTTGTGTAGTAATTTTATTTTGGTAGACATATATTTTTGTATTACTTGGGGTGTGTTTATTGTGCAGGAATTAGTTGTTGCATGCATACAAGGCGATCTGGGAGAACATCTCCTTTGATATTTGTGCCTGAAATTGAAAGACTTGCACGACAACACCGAGCTAACCGGTTAGGAAGACATACTCAACCTAACCTACCCACAGAAATCCAAATGGACCCTCAAAGATCCAACAACAGGAGACGGTCCTATAGTCCACCATTACAACAACATCCACAACAACAACAACGTCCTATGTCGGTTCAGAGGAACTTGGTGTTTGAGCCCATCATCCAAGACGCAGTCTATGAAGATAGATTTCCCAATCTATCACACTAAAGGGATCAAATACGGGATGATGCAACACCGAGTGTCCCGAGTTATCGGTCATCTGAGCGAGTAAGCGTTCACACATATCATTCTGATGAATCTGACCATAATTCTTTTCATGATACAGGTTCTGGAGGCCAAAGACGTGGACCCTTCGAGGAGATGTTTCCACATGATGATTACGAACCACAAGAAGATAATTGAAGTCATGACTATATTAGTGATATTGGAAACAATTATCAACAATATCGACACCAAAATGTTAATCAATATTATTACCATGATCAACCTTATTTTGCAGGAATGGCTGATCAGAGACCACAACAGCATGTGCAACAGAGGCAACATAATATGAATATTCATCACAGACCACAGCCCGATATTGCTCAGGAAGTACACGACAGGTTCAGACCAGTCGTGTCAGCTGCTGAATCGCCCATAGTACCTCCGCCAGCTGGTAGGAGGAGTTTTGATTGCAAACCCAATTATGTTGGTGTTTTGCCCATCTTTTATGGGTTAGCCCATGAAGATCCCTACATGCACCTCACAGAGTTTTCATCTGTTTGTGAAACCTTCGGGGGTCATAACTTTCATCAGGATGAGGTACGGTTAAGAATGTTTAAGTTTTCTCTGAAAGACAAGGCCAAGATTTGGTACTTGCCCTTACACCTCATAGTATTTACACATGGGAAGACATGCAACAAGTCTTCCTAGATGAATATTATTCTATCGCGAAAACTGATGATGCTCGCATTGAAATTCGATCTTTTTCACAATTATCAGGAGAGTTGCTACATGAGGCATTTGCTAGATTTAAAGATATGTTAAGAAAATGCCCTCATCATAAAATAGAACTATGGGAGCGTGTTAAATGTTTTGTGCAGGGCCATAACAAGGAAGAGAGAAAGTACCTGAAATCCACTAGCAATGGAACGTTGTTAACTAACCATGAACAGGTGGATTGGGATTTCTTAGAGCATATGAGCAAGACTTCGAGAGCTGAGGAGTCCGCGGATAGGCGTGTCACAAAGCCTATCTCTAAAGCTGGGGGTGAACTTGATTCGAGTTCCCAAGATAGGATTGCTACCTTGGAACGCGAACTCGCCCGATTAAAGAAACGAGACGTGTCGTCCGTCCAGTTTCAAGCTTGTGGACTTTGTGGGGATGTACAACATTCAACTGATGAGTGTTCTATGGTTGCGGGTAAAGATGCTGAAGTCAACCAAGTGTTTGGAGAAAGAAAGAACTATGATATGAACTCCAACACTTATCATCTTGAGTTGAGGAATCACCCCAATCTCAGGTATGGTAACTCATCTAACTAATTGAATTCTAACTTTCAATCTAATGTGCAGGTAGAAGGTCAAGGTATTCAGCCATACCAAAACCGTCAAGGCAATTATCAAAGAAATTACAATGGAAACAACCAAGGGTTTGGAAACCGTGAGAACTATTCACGGGGTTACGACCAAGGTTCGTCCAATAGCCAAGGCGGTGGCGAATCTCATGTGTCCGAACTCACACGGTCATTGGAGATCATGGGCAAGACGTAAGAAGCAATATTGAGGCAAATGGCCCAACTTGCGGAAGAGGTAGCTCGAGTCAAAGGCGTTCCTGAAAAGCCTTCAAATGAGGCCTCGACAAGTCAAAAGGCTCATGTTAATGTTGTAAGTTTAGCAGAGCAAGATGAGATTGTAGGTAATGATACAACCTTACCATCACCATTAAATGATGATGAATGTGAAGTTGTAACGGAATGGGAACAACAAGAGGTTTCACAAATTACTTCTATAAACGAAAATTTAAATGAAACAATTTGTGAAATAATTTTAAGAAATGAAATTACCGAAGAACGTGTGGAGGTGGAGAATAATACCACCTCATACACTTTAATGTTTTATGATTCGGATAAAAAGGAAGTTGAACCCATTCCTAGTGAAGATGATATTCGCCCGAAACTCCAAGATCCGGTAGAGCCCTTTATTTCAATAAAAATTGGAAACTTTAAAGATGAGAGGGCACTCCTTGACTTTGGAGCATGTGTTAGCATATTACCCGGGAGTTTATTCGATCAAAACCACTTTGGCCCTTTACAAGATCTGAATCTTAATGTGGTTTTGGCCGATCAAACTCTTAGGAAACCAAGGGAATGATCAAGGATGTGGTTGTGCAAGTAGAAGAATTTCGCTACCGGGTTGATTTTTTCGTTATAGATGATGTAACCGGTAGTCAAATGACACAACCAAGGGTAATTTTGGGTAGGCCGTTCCTAAGAACAATGAAAGCACGAATCAATTGTGTTAATGGAACGGTAAAAATTGAAAGTGGAAAACGGAAATTATATTTGAAAGTATTTCCGGATTTACCTAACCCAATTGTTGACGAGGAATGTCATAAAAAAGACATTGGTGCTACTGTCAAGATAAAGGAGAAACAAGCTGTGGATTGGCACGATGGAAGACGAAGGAAGGTTGAGAAGAGAGCGGTAAAAGTCAAGCATGATAAAGGTAAGAAACCGTCGGATGAAAAACAACCCAAGCATTGGAAGCTTGGTGAAAATGCGCAACAACCATCACATGGTGCAAACAATCCGTTTTCAAACAAATATTGTGATGGAAAGGAAAAGTTGGGACCGGATATTGACTCGGGAAGCCTTTTCGGGGCTTTCCATCTTAAGCACCCCAACCAAGGTATGTGTGCGTGTGTGTGTGTTGTACATAGCGTTGTGTTATTATTTGTGTGTTTTGGGCGTTTTCGTCGTTTTTGTGCATTTTGTGTTTTTAAGTAATTCTTAGGTGCTATATGTGACTTGGATGCGCGAAAGGAGTGCTCGGATATATTTCCAGGTATGTCGTAGGTGTGATTGGGTCAAAACAAGTGTTTTGGACTAATGTGTCGTAAAACACATCTATTCTCCTATGTATTTTGAGTTATAATTGAGTCTTTTGTATATAGTTTTTAGTAGTTTTAGGCGTGTATTCGTTTGTTTGTCTATTTTTATCATTGTATAGTTTTTATTAGTTTTTAGTACTTATTTATTTATTTTATTATTTTATAGGTGTTCGTGGAAAATGAGCTCAAAAAGAAAGAATTTTAGTTGAGACACGAACACTTGAGAGCAGGTGTTCATGGACGTCGGAGCATAAACAAGAAACTTTGGTCGAGCCAAGAACAACCGAGTCAGAGACATAGAGTAATAATAATAACTAGTAGGTTGCCCAGGTTGCGCGTTGCGCAACCGTTGGGCATGGTTGTTATTGTATTGTCAAGCGCAAATTAAAGCAGCATGATAAGTAGTCTTAATTTGTTTTGCTGCATTAATGTAACAGCCTACAAAAAAGAAAGTTTTGCAGCTGCAGTTTTTATGATTAACCAAAAAAACTGGCATCAAATGTGGCTGGTAAAGCCGGCATGATGTTACTAACAGCCATAATAAACAAAGTTGCGCAAAAGCAATGCGCTACAGCAGTCCTACGTTGTTGAGTTGAACAAAAACAGACACAGGAAGCCAGTATTCAGACAAAACAAAAGACGATACAATTGTGATAGTATTTGCATCGCATTCATGAAACAGTTTGAAACCAACAGCTTGTATAGTAAACCAAGAAGCATAGTGTGGCTGCTAGTTTGTGTTATTCATCAGTTGGTTGTCGGTTTCTTTGCGTGATTCCCAGGTGTTGTTATTAAAAAAAATGTTGTTAAGAAAGACAGTGAGAAAAAGGTCTTGTTGAAGGTTGGAAAAAGGGCTATACCTTCTTTGTCAAACAATTTGCGTCTCGCACTTGCATCCCTTTTTTTCTCGTTCACAGAAGTGGTTATAGGAACGGGAGTGGTTGGTGTTGGAGTTGATTTGCGCTAACTAAAACCTTCAGCACAGAAAGTAAATGTAAACAAACTAACAAATAAAAAAAATTTAGCTACAGCTTACAAAAAGTTAATATACATCCTAAACAACCTCACAAGTCAGTTGCCAAAGTAATTGGTCAAAAGTTTTTGAGTTGTAAAAGTATGAAATCAAATGATACTGCAACACAAGTTCCATCATAAATATCAATGGTCAAACTTAAGATTATCACTTTAAACAAAAAGATGCCTGATGGTTCCTTTATCATTTACAATTTCATTTTTAGTCAAGCCTACATTTAGTCAACTCTACAAAGAAAGTATAGAAATTTGCTAAAAAAAGGTGAATAAACTCCTTTTGAATGGTCTCACCTGGTCATATCTTTTTAACTGAATTCTTAATTCAACCCAAACAAAAACGTTTAACACAGAACCAAAGGTCCGAGATACCAGTTTAGGCGAGGTGACGGCATCAAGTATAAATCACCGCTTCGGCAACTCATTTAAAACCAAACCAACATGTTTGTTAGTCAAACCAAACCAACATTTGTGTGCATCTATATGTTGTGTATCTATATATTCAGTGAAGTTCTCATAAGTCTATGCATTAACAGCTGTGATAAATCTTTGACCTTCCCTTTTTTTTTCCAGCCATTAACACGTACTTAATATTGCATAATATTCAAAGCAAAAACACTATATAAACAATCAAATACCCAAACACATGAACCACATTGCTGAAATTCCTTTTTCTTAAATAACCTAAACTAACATACATGTCGCAAATGTGGCCTAACGCCTAAAATCAGCTGCATATACTAATTTCAAATTCTAATTCCACATATCGCCTAACACTCATTTAATCAACTCAACATACAGATACTTTCCACATGTCGCCTAATGCATATAGTCAAGTACAATCGCTTCGACATAAAAACAATAATGTCGCCTACACACTCCAATAACCCGGAAACATGAAATGACAATCTCTAATGCTTAACATCAGCTGCATATACTAATTTCAAATTGCCTTTACACATATCGCATTTTTCCACATTTCGGCTAATGCATATAGTCAGGTACAATCGGTCCGATATAAAAACAATAATGTCGCCTACATACTCCAATAACCCGAAAACATGGAATGATATTGTTTTCGCAGACTCTCACTCTTTTGTGACTTCTCAAAATACCAAGGACAACAGGCCAATTAAATTTCGACAACCTAACTCTTTAACCAACTTTACTAAAAACACAAAAAGGAACACACAATTGCCACAAACAGCCATCTTAGTTAGAGCACATTATTCATGTTGCTCATTGAATTAAATACGAATCATTTTTAAAGTTTACAATACATGGAGAGCCTAGAAAGATCACAACTCTACACTACAATTGCAACAATTTAAATACCATGTAAACACCATCAACTAAATTGCGACAACTTAACTACCATATGAACACCAGAAGACTAAATATAATCCTAAAGGCAATGAGGCAACCTAGTAGACAAAACATAAGCAGTAGGAAAAAATCAACCCAAAATTTTTATTAAGGCATTTAAGCAAATACTTGTTGTAATTCAACAGACCCAAAAACAGAGAAGCAGGAAAAAATTTAAGTCAACAAAAAGGCATGCAACAACAATTTGTATTTATAATAGCGTAAACGAACACCTCAAAACTCAACCACAAATTTCAATCCCAAACTAATTCAACAAAAACATAGAGAAACTGACTTACATATCTTATTTATTTACGATTCACCCTTATCAACACTCCATTTAATCAGCACACAACCCACACTCCCAACGATCAATCCCAAACTAATTCCACCAAAAAAACCCTTTTACAAAAACCTTCCAAATCACAGCTAAACTAAAAACCACTCCAATAACAACCATCATGATGACGAAAATATTCGGCCAACAATACAACCAGCATCAAAAGGTTTAAACCTCACAGTCACGACCAACACAACCAACACATAAATCTCACAAAATGAAAAAAAATAAAAACCAAATAATCAAATACTAATCGACTCAGATTTGAAAAGATCATCATCATCGTTGAAAAAGCAGGAAAAATACTAATCGACTCAGATCTGAAAAGATCATCATCGTCGTTGAAAAGGCAGAAAAGAGCGACGAACACAAATCCTCATCATCGTCACCAACAACAGACCGCTCAGTGGCACTACGGTTGCAACAGGAGCTGCCATACCAAGTAGCAAACCAACATCATTTTCGGGTAGGTAGACGGTTCGATGGTTGACAGCATGCGAGAACCGACCTTAAAAACATTCGATTCTACACCGACCATGATAAATCAGTAACATCTCAGATGAAATAAACCAACAAAAACGACCCCAAAAAAAACCACCGCCGCCGTTGACGGGAAGCCGGCAACAACCCTTTTTCTATTTCTCTCTCTCTCTCTAGATACCCATATGTTTCTCTCTCTCGGAAACGACCGACGGTCAAAAAAATCCGAATAAAATCACCAATAAATTTGATGTTAAAGAGAGAAAGGAGAAAGATGAGAATGCTTCGAGAGAGAGAGAGAGAGAGAGAGAGAGAGAGAGAGAGAGAGATAGAGATAGAGAGAGGGAGAGCTTTGAAGCCTGAGAAAGAAAGAGTGAGTAAATAAAATCAACACACGTGAAACGTGGACAGGCTACTAACAGAACACCTGTAAACCACCTTCCTAAAACAACTTAAAAAAAGGGAAGAAAAACCGTGCCTCACAGGAATCGAACCGGAACAACAAAGCAGACAAAGCCTCACCCAAACCAGCTGCACTACATCATCCTTTGTTACAACATATCAAAACCATTAGTATATAACACCTTAATCATAATGTAGGGGGCACTATTCATGGCCATTGATAAATTAACATATAGGATAATAATAATAATAATAATAATAATAATAATAATAATAATAATAATAATCATAATAATAATAATAATAATAATAACTAGGTATTAGTTGCCCGCGCTTCGCCGCTGGTGCGGATGTTGTGCGAAACGCGGCGGGAGCTTCTGTTGCGTTGAGTGTTTGGCGGACGTTAAAGATCGCGTGTCGCTGTGGGAGCTCCTGTTGCGTGGAGGGTTTCGTGGACATAAAAAAATAATATTAAGTGACTGTTATTCTTGTGTGGGCTTCAAAAAAAATACTCGCGGCTAAAAGTTAAAAGTTTGGTGGTCAAAGTTTGAAATCCTAAAAGCTAAAATGTTGGCCAAAGTGCAATGCAAGTTTAAAAAAGTTGAGTGGTCAAAGTTTGAAATCCTAAAAGCTAAAAGTTTGGTGGTCAAAGTTTGAAATCCCAAAAGCTAAAAGTTTGGTGGTCAAATTGAAAGAAAATAAAGTTAAGTTAAAAGTTAGTGGCTAAAGTTTTAAATCCTAAAAGCTAAAAGTTTAGTGGTCTAAGTTTTGTGGTCAAATTGAAATAAAATAAAGTTAACCTAAAAGTTAATGACAGAAATAAAGTTAATCCAAAAGTTGGTGGCCAATATATATATTAAAACAAAGACACTGTTTAAGTGTCTTTGTTTTAATATAGAAGAGAATAATAATAAAATTAATAAAAAAAGAGAAATTGCTTGGGCCGTGGCCCAAGCCAAACAATACAACACAATTCAAACAAAAAGTCGGTGATGATATATGGATACATGTATAATCTTTGACGGCAGCAAAAAATATATAGAGGAGCTGGACATAATATTCGACGAATAGCAACATTCAAAAGTAGAGAACAGGAGCTGTGCAATTGATCGACCAGAAGAGCTGTGGAGGAGATAAGGTCCCGGGCATGTTAAAGATCAATATTCAATGAGCCTCGGGTTTGCTTTAGTTTTCGTTTATATTTTTATTAGACATGATTAAAACTATTTTTATTTATTTTGTGATTATGTTTTTAAATATTATGAACTAAACTTTTATTGGTGACTTGGGATGATGAACTAGATTATGGTTTTTAATTAAAGACTTATGTTTTACGTTTTGGATGTGTTGGGTTACATGATTTAGTTTTTATGTTTGATTTTGAATATTTGTGTACTGGCGCTTTTTTATTTGATTACTTGTTTGTTGGTTTTGATGTTCTAGGCATATAGGAATATCCCCTAGATCTAGAAATCATTCTAGTTTGATTAACTTTTGTTGTCGAGCTAGTTCTTGCAGTTAGGAATAACGCAAGTTTAATAGGTTTTTAAAATCAATTAGCTAAGGTGTGCAATCCCTTCCCGAAGGTTAGGAATATAATTCGGGATTGCTAGATTGACTAACTAGGCATTGTTTGGTAGTTTGGTTATCGCTGGGGTGAGACCGGTTACTTATTCGTGTTTAGAGTTTTCCTAGGATTTCATTCGTATTAGTTAAGTCTGCTTCACAGTTTGGGAGTTTTCGATCCAAGAGTGGTTGATTAAAGGATTACTGTGGGATTTGGTTTCGCTGGGGCGATCCACTTTCATCTTAGCATCTCAACACTTGTCCCGCCTTGAGTCTAGTCGACTATCCTTGACATGAGGTTTATTAGGTGAGAACAGGGTCTCCAATCAGATTACATAAGTCAACTTTTATAACCAGAGTCTAGGGATTCTACCCAGGTTACCAGCCTTCCTCCTATCTGATTCCTCTAGTTCCTTAAGTTCGTATTAATTGCCGAGTTAAGTTAAGTTTAATCTGTTTAGTTTAATTAAGTTTATAATTATTAGTTTAACCCCCCCCCCCCATATAAGTATCTATTTATTTAGTCTAGTATTCGGTAGAGGTTGTGATCTAGAGTTGCATTCGCGTCTTTGGGTTCGATACTCGGTCTTATCTGTTTACTGCTTTGCGACCGGTACACTTGTCGTGCGTGTGTAGTTTTTAGGTGAGACGTTTTAATTAAAGCTTGTGTTATTTTTATATATATACATTTACACACATCAAGTTTTTGGCGTCGTTGCCGGGGACGCAATTGGCACTCTTGAGAATTATCCGATCCGTTTCTGGTCTAGTATTTGTGAATAATTTTTGCTTTTATTTTTTTTTCTTTCTTATTATTATTATTTTTTATTCGAAATATATAATTTTTCTTTTATCATGTGCGAGATCTGCGGAGGACCCCACTTTACCATAAGATGCCCTCATTCATATTCATCGGGGTATTCCACAGATTATTATTCTAACATGTATTTGCAACCGCAGCCATATCAATCATACCATCCTTCATACCCACAGGCAAACCGGTGGTTTAACCCTGCAACATCTGAGTCACTAGATAGAATAAAAAGTCGGCTTGATCGTCTACAAGATGAGATGTATGAGGAAAGGCATGGTGGTAGCTCGTCAGAGTATCCACCTAGCCAACATTTGTATCCACATCCTGATTATCAGAATGTCTCGTCTCTCACACTAGACCCGATTTTGCCGCCTTCCTTGCTAATCAACAACTCATGCTCGAGGATATGGATTCTTTGCTATCCAAGCGCACCGGCTACTTGAGGGAACAAGATGCGGCACTTAAGAGGCTAGAGGCTCAGGTGGATGAACTGAAAACCATAATGGACGTTGAAGTCCCACCTCCAGTTCAGCAGGTTTATTTCACAAATGATGACCCAGACGAGATGGTAACATTTACATTACATGATTGCATTAGGCCCGTTGCTGAAACTGTTTGTCCTTACTCGTCTGATTTTGTGCATGATTTAACAGACCCATATGATTCTTTACACTTGTCTTGTGAGGATGATATTTTGCAGGATTCAGGGTTATTGCCAGAGACCATAACGGACGCCTTAGTCCCACCTTGGTTCAGCAGGATGAGCAGCCTTGCCAGATCTTTAGTTCAACAGCATATCCTTGGGAGGCGGATGTCTGGAGTGATAATGAGGAGATAGAAAGGATAGCCTGGGACCCGCATAGGAAAGCCATGATGGAGAAGACAGGCTGGCTGTTTGAGGAAGAAGTGGTGGAAGAGGCAGACACCACTGACCTGCTTGAAGAAGCAGCTGATTGGGAAGCAGAGTTTGGTGAGGAGTTGGTTGATTTGTCAGTTCAAGAAGTGGACAAAAATTTTGACCCAATAGGTGACCTCGATATCTTAGAGGCATTATTGAGAGGATGCCTGACTGTGGAACTTCAGGAGCCACCAAACAAGGAAGATGAGAAAGAAGCAGTGGTGGAAGAAGAAGAACACCACAACCGGCCCGTGCAGGCATTGGATATTACACTGCCACCATGGCCACCACCTTGTGAGAAGGCTCGCAGTTACATGGACCAGAATCACATGCCACATCCACATATGAGGTTTAGTCCAGGTAAGTCTAGGGATAGGTGGCCCAACCCATTTGAATTTTTCAAACGTCTTTATATTTTCACCAATTGTTTTTTGACGAATAATGGTGAACGAAAAGAATTGAACGTGTTGGATATGGGTTGGATTAAATATAAGCCACCTGATTAATACTTTGGTTTTTCCAAGTTGTAGAGTTTGTAGGTATTTTGTTTATTAATTTTAGTTTGTGTCTTTGTTTGAGTTTAAGTGTGGGGATTGTTTGCATTCTTTTCATAGTGGGATCTTCTCGTCCGTACTCAATCTCCATTCGGGCGAGGCGACCCTTTAAAAATCATTTTAGTAAACAGTCATCCCAACACAGTTGTGTTTTTTCCGTTTTACTTTTTGTCTTTTTAGTGTTTGTTTTACAGGTTATTGATGCAGCCGCGAATGAAATGCTATATGGTTGCTTTGCACTTAGATAGGACAACTCAGGACACGCTTTGCGAGGATTACACCACAGTATTACCAGGGGAGTCTGTTCCACTTTATTTTTTTAATTTTTTATTCTACTTTATTTTTAGTTCCTTGTCGCTACACATTGAGGACAATGTGCAATTTTAAGTGTGGGGATGGGAAACTGTAGTTTGAGTCTTTGTTAGAAAAAAAACTGAAAAGAAAAAAAATGTCCCTGATTTTGTATGCCTTTAAATGGAAAATGATAGGTAAAATTAGGATTTTTGGTTTTCCAATACTATATGTATGAGATAATAATAAAAAGGTAGAGAGCATGTTGCCTGTGATGTGTTGGTAGGTCCAGCTGACTGTGATAGTTTCCCGAGTAGTGTAGAATATATAAAATAATAATATAATCATGAAATCTTGTGGGTTCTCGCCTTAGGTCGATTGGCAAAGTTTGAAACCGTTGATAGTATAAGAGGTACCACTATAAGTAAATACCTATAAGTATTTTGAATCAAATGGCACACTTGATCCTTTTTATGAGAATAAATCCGGTGAAAAGTGGCGCCAGAAAAAAAAAGATCCACATATCCATCAATTGAGCTGGATAAAAAAAATTAAAATTAACTGAAGCCTATGGAGTCTCCCTTGGGATGGTGACTCTGATCGAAACTCCCTCTAGGTCAAGTTAAAAAAAAATACCGAAGCTCATGCTGTCGCTCTTGGGGATGGTGACTCTGATTGAGACAACCTTTGGGTTAGGTATAAAAAAATGTCTAAGCTCATAAGTCATAACCTTCATCCATATTCCATCATATTTTATTCTCAATGCATAAAGGTATTTATATAAAGTGGTAGATAGTATTCTTTGCCTCATAAGCTTGATTCGAGATTAGGATGGAGTCGAGACGCTTGAGTGTGAGACCCTTAGATGATTGAAATTGAACTTAATTGATTGAACACAAAAAGGGGTTTGATCAGTCAGTGGTTGGGTTTATGTGGACCACAATACCAGCAGTTGCATTTAGTATGTTGTTTTGTCTTGCTAAGAAAAAGTAATGAAATAATTTGGGAACCGAATATCTTAATTATGATTTCATTGTATGCTTTTTCAGGGACGAAAAAGAGTTAAGTGTGGGGATGTTTGATGTGTCGTAAAACACCTCTATTCTCCTATGTATTTTGAGTTATAATTGAGTCTTTTGTATATAGTTTTTAGTAGTTTTAGGCGTGTATTCGTTTGTTTGTCTATTTTTATCATTGTATAGTTTTTATTAGTTTTTAGTACTTATTTATTTATTTGATTATTTTATAGGTGTTCGTGAAAAATGAGCTCAAAAAGAAAGAATTTTAGTTGAGACACGAACACTTGAGAGCAGGTGTTCATGGACGTCGGAGCATAAATGAGAAACTTTGGTTGAGCCAAGAACAACCGAGTCAGAGACATAGAGTAATAATAATAATAATAATAATAATAATAATAATAATAATAATAAAATTAATAAAAAAAAAGAGAAATTGCTTGGGCCGTGGCCCAAGCCAAACAATACAACACAATTCAAACAAAAAGTCGGTGATGATATATGGATACATGTATAATCTTTGACGGCAGCAAAAAATATATAGAGGAGCTCGACATAATATTCGACGAATAGCAACATTCAAAAGTAGAGAATAGGAGCTGTGCAATTGATCGACCAGAAGAGCTGTGGGGGTGTGATGTGTTGGGAAACACGCCATGTTAATATGCTAGTTTTATATATATTTAGTGTTTAAACGATGTATTTATTTATAGAATATAAACTATGATAAAAATGCATTAATATTAGTGTATACAAGGTACTCTTAAGTTAGTTATATATTTTATAGGATTTACATGTAGTGAGTTAATGTGGTTGAAAATAACTTGTGATATGAATTAATTTGTTATTCAATTTGTTACAGGAACACATGAATTATACAAGTATAAATTGGACTACATAAAAGTATAAAACTCATGTTGGCATAAGTGACGTCAAGAATATGTGAACAAAAAGAAAAGAGAGAAGACCAAAGATGCTAAGACATTTGGGTGTGGCACCGGCATAAGGCACGGTAAGGGAGGGAAGGCCTATGCCGCCCCGGCAACACCGCCCCTCCAGGGCCGGCAACGGCACGAGCGGCATGCCCAGGACTTCCAAGCCGGGCCTCCTTGTGCTTTGGGCTTTATTAAAAAAAAAAAAAAAAGCTGTCACCGGAGAAGAAGGCGGTGACGTCGCCGGAGAAGATGGAGGCCCGTCGTCCACACCCCAGGCCCGGCAAGGGAGGCCCGTCGTTGACGTGGCCGTTGACGTGGCGGCCAGTCGGCCTTGCCAGGGCTAAACCACACCCAAAGGTCTAATGGAATAAAGTGATGCAAGAAATCCACGTGGGCTTTAAGAGAAATAAAAGAATAAACAATAAATTAATTTGGGCTGGAATAGTGGGCCGCAGGAAATACAATGGAGGTTATGAAAAAGTCGGTCACACAATTTTTGAAGGAACGGAGATTATATTTTGACGGCTATGACCTCGACGGAGAAAAAAAGAAGGCACAACAATAATTATTTTGGAGAGCACACAGATGAGATGACAACCATGTGCGGCTAATCCTTTCGCGGTTCTCCGGGTGAATGATTCATTTATTTTATTAGTTTTACTCTGTGTTTTACCTAGTATTTGGATTGAAATTTGTGAACATCTTAAAGTTCTTTTGGATTCAATTGTATGTTTGATTGATCTAGACAATTTGGTTTCTTTGCATTGATACAATATATCATCGTTTCTTGGTTTTCTTGCACTAGGAATAATTTGATTTTGTATTTAGTGTTAAGATAATTGAATTTGGTTGAACAATTTAAACAGGATCATGTCTATGTGATTCCCTAGCTAGGTTAATTACAGAGTAGCTTTAAAATTACCGAATCAGAAACCCGAGTGACCGTTTTCTTTATATTATTATTTTTAAACAAACTTTAATCAATCTTTTCTTGTAAGCAAAGCAACACTTTAGTTTAACCTTCATAATTTTATTAGATTTTCTATTATTATAGTTAAAAATTGATATTAACACTAACCACATACTCCTCGTGGTTCGACAACCCTACTTCCTATATTGCAGTCAGTTGTAGCTAAGGAGTAGTTTTTATTAAGATTTTGATTAGCACTTCGACAAGCGATCAAAATGGCGCCGTTGCCGGGGAGTTCATGCGCTTAGTGTTTTTAGTTTATTTATCTATTTTTTTTCTTGTCCTTTATTTTTCTGTTATTATTATTATTATTTTTTTGTTCAATATTACGCTGGGTGTGTTAGTCTTTGCAGGCCAATTGAATTCAAGATGAACTGGGTGGATTATGATGCATGTGGTTGTTGCGAGAGCCCATATCATGTGATGCAACATTGTCCAATTGCCCGTCAGAGAGTTGAAGCATATAAGGCACGACAGGATCGTATTATCTTTGGGCTAGAAAAACCTGAAAGCTCACACGTATCATCCTTATATTATTCGCCACAATATCATAACTGTCAGCAAAGATACTACAAGCCAAACCTTTATCAGTCTAGGGAACAAACTGTAGATTATTACATGAATACTGATCAGATTGTTAATGGAGGCCAGAGTGTTGACTACGGCTATCAGCAGCAACAAAACAATGAAGAAGGAAGCAATAATCAGCTGAGTGAGATCTTAGAGGCCATAAAGGCTGTCCAGGAAGATGTAAAGGCAATCCGGGACGATTTTAAAAGAATTCAGAAGGATAATGAAGTTCAGGACCACACCGTTGAGGCATTGTTTAAGCAAGTTGGTCAACTGGCAGAAAATTTAGAACTTGAAGATTTGACAGTTGAACCAGATATGGTTAATGTTGATGTGGCTGAAAAAGTTGTTGAAGAGGCATATGTGGAGCAGGAAGTGATGGAGGAAGCCTTAGAAGAGGAAGCTACAAGCCTTAAGGTAGACGTGACTTCGTACGTACAACCACTTGTAGACACACTTGCTGAAGAACCAATGAACCGGGTAACCTTGGTGTACCCTAACCATCCTTCTATATTTATGATCAAAATAGACAAAGTTGAAGATGATGGATTGAGTGGGCAAAAGAAGAATGTGAGCATTAAAGACATTGGACAAAGTATAGTGAGGTGGCCCAGCAATAATCCTACAGACATGTCAAAGATAAGAAAGGAGATAAAGATTCGACATGTCAACTACCGAACATACATTGGGAATTCGGTAGGCAAATGTTCTTTGAGACCACCATGAATGAACATCAGGTATGGTTATTGTATATTTTGTATATTTATTTATTTTTTATCTTTTTTTTTTTTTTTTTGAGTGTGTTTGAGTGAGTTTTATTTTTGTTAGAGTCATGGGATTGCTTGATATGATTTGAATTGCAAGAATAGATTGCCCTGCTCGTACTCAATCTCCATTCGAGCGGGGACGATCTGAAAACCACTAATGATTGCAGGTATCCCGATTTGTTTGTGTTTTTTTTCTCTTGTTTCTTTGTTTCAGGTTTGTTTATCGGTCGCGAATGAAATGCTATACGACCAGATTTGGAGGAACCGAACAAGACTCATATGCGAGTACTGCTTATCCAGAGGAGTCTGTTCCTTTTACTCCTGTTGTATTTTATTTTTAATTATGCTTTATTTTATTTCTAGCTCACATTGAGGACAATGTGTCATTCAAGTGTGGGGGTGGGGAAACTTCTTTTTTTATTTTATTTAATTTTGAGTCATTAAAAAAATTAAAAATTAAAAAATGTCCTAAAAGCGGTCTGATCGGGCATGAAAGCGACTGTTTCAATGCTTTCATTCTCTCCCGTTTTTTGGCGCAGTGGTAGAAATTTGGGATTTTCATAGGTAAATTGAGTCTGGGTTGAGTCCGGCCCCCGCCGATTTGCCACTACCGATCAAAAAAAATTGAGTCCGGCCGCTCCCGATTCGAGAACCAAGCTTCGCCACTGGTGTCGTGTACTCGATCACACCAATTATCTATGTAAATAATGTTCTAATAGCAACATCCTCATTATTGACATATCGATGTTAGATGTGAGCAATCTCCATCCTAAAAGAAAATAATTTTTTATGCATGG
Source organism: Ambrosia x helenae (assembly GCA_030844895.1). Taxonomy (NCBI): domain Eukaryota; kingdom Viridiplantae; phylum Streptophyta; class Magnoliopsida; order Asterales; family Asteraceae; genus Ambrosia; species Ambrosia x helenae. The sequence continues at coordinate 53,904 of JAUTDX010000370.1, forward strand.
TATTTTTCAATGGATAGTTGCCCATGAAAGTTAAGCCATCCAAAGATTAATAGACCTCAATTCAACAACGCGTGTAGGTTTGTGACAACATGTAACACCATAACACTAAAGGGCATTTAGCCCCTTATAGGATGATGTTGGATGTAAACTTGCAAAAGATTTATGGTTATCCATTTTTTAATGGTTATATACGTCGGTTTCGGTTTCGGTTCGGTTTCTCTTGCATCTACGTATTTACTTACTTGGAAGGACTCTCTCTCAATTGCGGAAAAGAAAAAAGAATTAATTAGTGGTATTATCTTGACTACTTGATGGATTATTTAGAAGTTTCGAAATAACACGGTGTTTGACATTGAGAATAGGTGGAAAGGAAACATTTTTATTACATTCTTAATTATTCGTATTCATGGTATAGTCAAAATAACACGGATAGTTATGTGGTTTGTGCAAAATAACACGTTTGAATACTAACTTTTTTTAGTTGCATGTTTGGGGTTTAGAGTTTCAATTTATCACGAGTTTGGGTACTAACACTAACTTGTGTTAACTTTTATGTTATATTAAGGTTAATTTTTTAAAATAACCAAAATACTCTTCATCCTAAAAATAAAATACCTAAATAGCCCTCGTAGTCGATCGTCGACAACCACCTAAATCAGACCCCCGCACGCCACCCATTCCTTTTTGTTTGGATTTAAAAATAGAAAACAAAAATACTAAACATCGACAATTTAAAAATCTGCGAATCATCCTGAACATGTAAATCAATGACAATGGGATTCAAAATCTGCAATTGTTACTTTTTTTATTTGGATTTGCGATTAAGAGTGTATGTTTTGAAGGTTGATGCTTGCTATTGCCCAAAAGCGTCCTTAATCGGCAACACAAAAGATATCAAAAGCAACCCTAACAATCGACCACCACAAATCAGGCTATCAAAATCGACTCTTAAGTTAGTCTCTCGATTTTGCAGGTGGTAGTGTTAGGGTTTCAATTGCCTAACAGAAGTCGATGGCTTTCCCATTGTCAATGGTATGGCAAAAAACTCGTGCCCGACGGGTATTCCCGAAACCCGAAGCATTTGGGATGGGTATACCCGATACCCGACGGTTATGGGACGAGTTTGGTATTGGAAAAAGAATATTTTGCGGGTATGGGACGGGTATGGTATTAGGTGATATCCGACCCGATTACCCGAAACTAAATACCCGTCTACCCGAAATATATACCCAAATACTTTTAAGTTTTATATATATCTTTTTTAACTATTTTTTTAGTAATGTTTCATTCTAATAGATTCATTATTTGAAGAATAAATTTTTCGTCTAAAATATATATTCTAATAACATTATTATTTATATTTATATGCTATTAAATATATAAATAGTTTTCAAAATTCATATTATAATATATATTTACATATTAAATGTTTCAAAGGTTATTATGGTGATGATAATATATATGTTACTTATTACAATTTCATATACTCTAGATTTCTTAAAACATAAGACTATAAAAGAAAATAAAAATATATACATGCAAATACCAACGGGCATACCCGATACCCGCGGGTATACTCTATACCCGACGGGTAACACCCGAAAAAAAACCTAACGGGTACTGGGACGGGTATGGTATGATATTATAACCAGGTATGGGTATGATATTAGCCAAACCCGACCCATACCCGACCCGTTGCCATCCCTAACCATTGATGAGTAGAAAATCCATGTAAAAAATCAAATCAAAATCAATAGGATTACCTGTAATATGGAACATTTCAAGAAAACCTTAGAATGAGAGATTTATTGCTTGATTATAAGAAAATAATTGGTGTAACCCAAAAAGTTACGTGAAGTTTAAGATTAGGTGCTATTATGAACAGAGAAGGCTGGGACCATCAAGGTTTCATTTTATGGCTCTTGATATGGATTCCTTGTTTTTATGGTTTAATAGCAGCGAGGTTGTTTACTTTTTTATTTTTATTTTTTGTGAAGGAAGTATCAACTTAAGTCACATAAATGGTTTGCTAATACATGTTCTTGGTTTTTAACTATTTACTAAAAGAACCCCAATATGTGAAATGAAGTTAATTACATAAATGGTCCCTCTAATTACATAGGGTATTTTTGTCATTTTATCCAAATTTACACAGAAAAGCTAATCGCAGTTAGTGTTAGTACCCAAATTTGTGCAAATTGAGACTATAAACCACAAACATGCAGCTAAAATAACTTAGTACTCAAAACTATTATTATACCCAAACCATGGGGATTATCTATGTAATTAACTCTAAGCTAAACATTTGTTGTACATTTGTTGGGTGGGTTAGTTACAAAACTACCTTCTTTTTATGTAATGTTTTGTGTTTCTCTAACATCTTGCTAGTTTAGTAATTATAACTTTTTAACTATTTTTAAATAAGAATTTAAACAACTTTTTTTAGAAACACAAGATGCCAAATTTTAATGTTAGGGGGACAGGGCGTCACCAGAAAAGGTCACGGGTATCCCATTATCAGCACGGTAACACCGTCGTCACCAGTGCTGGTAGGGGTCCCATGAACCGTTTCCTGGTTCTATCTAACGGGCTGATAACCGTGTATTTTTAAATTTTGAATTAGTATAATTCAATTTTTTTTATTATAACCGTTAGTTTTATTAGTCAAACCACATTTTTATTATTGTTTTTTATTTAAATCGCGTATTTTAAACATAAATTAAAACAAAATTAAATAAAAAAACATAAACAAAACATAAAACATAATTCATTAATATTAAACATAAATAAAAATACATCAAAACATAAAAAAAATAAAGCTTAAAGTTGACGCATGAGTTGCCATGCCTGGACATGCTCAAACGTGCCCGGTAACGACCCGCATAGGCCACCTGGGTCATCTCCACAGCCAACTCCGGCCCAATACCCGGGTGCCGGCTCATGGTGCGCTCGTAGCAGGTGGTCCACCAATCACACTTGTTGAGATTGGTCCATTTCCTCTGCAGACTCTCGATTGTGCGGTCGCTTTGGCCGATTTGTTAGTTGTAGTCGGCCATGACACGGTCCCAGAACCCTGTTTCCCTCCACCCCTGAGCCCCTACGGGGTTGGCGTTACAAGGATGAGTCGTTTTGCGCGTCTTTAACGCACACAACTAGAGCCATTTCTTCATTTTCGGTCCAGTGAGTCATTTTGAAGGGTGTGGGTTTTGTTGATATTGAAGTGTGTTTTCACCACCGTCGTTTATATACACAAAAATCTCAACCTTATTGCATGTAAAATTGAAGTTTCTGACGGTTAGATGAGACCGGTTTTAATGCACATAAATATTTTTGACCGTGTTGGGTGAAGACGGTTATGAAATTAAATCGTGCTGACCGTTTGGTGATAAAATTTGTAAAACCTTGTCAATTTAAAAAAAGTTTAGATTTGTATTTAAATGAAAATAAAAAAAATCAGTGGAGTGTTGCGTCCAAAAAAGTATTTCAGTGAAGTAAATCAGTAAAATGATGTGACAATGCATAATTGGTTAAAATAGTGAAGTGAAAAAACAATTTTATGAGCGCTCTTCCCCCTTAGAAATCACTATAGAAACATAAAAGGATAATTATTTACAGAACTTTACAAAAGAGTTGTCCAAACACGTTACAAATTATAGATTTGGGTGTAAATTCAGCTAAGCACGTGGCGCAAATAAACAAACTACGTGCCATAGCTGATGCCCTCCAAATAAACAACTTACCTTTGATACCATATGGCTACAATGCTTCCACTTGTATTATCAAAGAAATTTACTAGTCAGTTTATACAACTTATAAACATGTAAGCACACCTTAAACTCACAAATACAAAAACTTCTTAACAACTAGCTAATATTCTGTAATACTTAATAAAAGTAAAACAATCAAGCACAAACACATAATTCATCAGCATAAACTTTTAAATGATCATGAATGTGATAATCAAATTTTCAATTGACAAGTATCTACCCACAATATCAAATGTGTGAATCATATAATTCACAATAGCAATGAAGTGAGGATAAGAGCTGAAGAGATATGTACTCGTGTGTGCGCACGGCCCCATATCTACAGACACGTCACCAGGTTCGCCAAGCAAAGCTTCTAGAAGCATGCAGACGTTTCCTAGTACATGCCAGCCAGGGCCGGCCCTGAGCATGGGCCGGGTGGTCCACGGCTCAGTGCCCGACCCACAAATGGGCCCGAACTTTTTTTTAAAAATATACACAGGATATATATTTGTGTTTTATAAATAAAAGTCTTGTTAGTGGAGTTGGAAAAACCATGCAAATTTAATGTAAGTTCAAGCCTTGTCTCTAGCACTATATTAATTTTTTTTAAATTCATTCCTTTTTACAAAATTTTGGGCCCAAATTTTTTTTCGTCCGAGGCTCAAATTTTTTTTAGCGTTTTCGGAGACGGTCTTGATGCCAGCTATGACCCAACAAGGAAAGGGTCGTGCAACCAATCAGATGCTGTCATTCCCTGCTCCATGATCTCCTGGCAGGTATGAAGTATAGAAAATGACAGAAAGGACGACTGAAAATGACATGTGACCAATCACAGAAGGATAGCGGTAAGGCTCCAACAGTTGTCAACCTTGTGGGACCCACGCGAGACAGTTGTCAGCCTGTCATTCTTCAACGAGCCAATCACATGACGTCTTCGAAGCCTATAAATACCCCTCTCCCCCAAGGGAGAGGGACTTTCTGTTTTTCATTAACAAACACTTAGAGAATTCTGTAATAACTTAGAATGAAAGATTATAGCCGAAACATTTATATTCACTTATGCACGAGTTATGTGTAATCGTCCCGATCATATATCAATAAAATATCTCTTCATATTGCTCGTCTATATAGATGTTTAACCAATGTTTCTTCAAGAGCCATCAAAACCAAATTGTGGGAATCATAGTTCACAATACTTAACAAGATGTAAGAATCAAGTCCTCAAGGCCATATAGGCGAAATGTGAGGATCAAAGTTCTCAATACCCTTCTTGCCCGAATCTAACACATTTGTAAATTTGGCCATAAGTTAGCACATCATGTCTACCCCTTACAAAGTAGAACTAAAATGAACCATTCAAACCCTCATACCAACCAGTATTTTGTAGCTTTGCCCACCGTAAGCGCACAGATTTATTTTTGGTTATCTGAGTGGAAACTTCCAAGAAGGTTATCCATCCTAAAATTACACCCATCAAAAGATGCTTAGCTGTGGAGTACACATCCCTCCACAACCAAAGCGTCAAAGGTAGTATTTGAGGTAACACATTTCTTATGCACCCACCATTTTATCTAAGAACACTAATATGTGTGCACATGATTAAGCTAGGCTATTAAAATAATATATAAAGGCTATGTTATATTCATCACCACGGTTTTTTCTAAGCTATTGGATTCTATAAACAAGCACAATCCCATAACATCATTACTTAGTTTCATAACCACACAACTCTTAACTAATTTGGACTAGGAAAACAATTTTACTTATTGGATGGTTAAATCACCGCTCTAATCACTTGAAAAATATTTAATCAACAGCAAATCACCATTTCATGTCTTGAGTTGTTTGATATGAACATATTTTAAAATGCAGGATACAAACATACAAGTATTTATAATTGCATTACAAGTTTATACTTTTACTATCATCAAACTAAGAATATGACTACATATTAAAAATTACAAAATATACATGAAATAACACACTTTAAATTTAACTTGACAACATCTTCATTGACATAAGCCTACTCCATTCTAGATAAAACTTATATGCATGTTTCATCATAACAAGAAGAAAAAAAATCTTTTAACCACCTAACCATAAACAAGTAAAAGTAATTACCATACTAATTCCTATGGAGATGCATATAACTAATTACCTCATGAAATCTTGTTATCCCCACTTAATGAGTTATTGGTCTTTCAAACCCAACATATGCAACCTCACTTTTTTTGAACGGCAAAAGAAAAATATTATACTACCAAAACCAGCAAGAAGCTAGAAACAACGCGACAGATACAAAAAAAACGAAAACACCAAAAACCACCAAGCTAACACTAAATCAACACCACACTATGAAAGCAAACACTAAAACTCACTTGAAAATATATAAACTTAAACCAAAAAAAGGTCAAAAAGTCAAAAACATACAAAATATGATTCGGTACAACAACCATTATTAAAAAAAACAAAAAAGAAAAACAGTTTTCCCGCCGTCGTATTTAAGAACCAACTTCATTTGACATTTTGTACTTTTTTTTCTTAAACCATTTCAGCACTCCTATATTGACTTTGATTCATTCCGCGTACTTAACAAACATTTAACACGACAAATCAATCTAATAAAATACAACAACACACAATGTTTATGTTTTAACCAACTCTGACAACTCATTTCATCAAATACCAATTATTTAAATTCACTGTGACAACAACATCCAGAAACATAGTTGACTAGCTGCTTCAAATTCACAAAGTTTGTTATTGATCATCATAGTTTTGATGGGTAGTAGTAATAAGGAGGTGGCGCTACGCCTAAAGGCGGCTGCTGAGGCTGCGATAGGGGCGATCGGGCTTGGGTATGATCTGACTGAGGATTTGAGATTGAAATATTGTAAAGGGAAGTCACCTGAGTCGAGGTTGATTGGTATAGATGATGAACAAGTCAGGGATATTGCTATTCCTGGTGGGATTTTGATTCAGAATGTTTCCAAATCTATTAGCTGTGATAAAGGCGAACGGATGAGGTTTAGCTCCGATATTCTGTCTTTTCAACAGGTATTTCAATGTTTGATGATTATGTTAAAGTTATTTTGGTAGTTCTATATGTTGTGTGTTTAATTGAATGTTTTTAGGTGTTCTTGGTATGTATAGTTGATGATCGTTTTCGGATTTACTAGTTTGTTGATTCGGGGTTACTTTTGAATCGTGTCGTTTTATTTTGTGATTAAAGTGTTGAGAGAAAGTTATGCAAAGGATTTTATGTGAACAACAAAGTTTTCTAATGGTCCCTTTGACGGACCAAAATAATTTCGTTACATAGGGGTTGATCATCGCTCTAATTAGGATGAAACGTTGCAACTCTTCGTGAAACTAGATTAGGAACTTTTTGTAGAACTTACATATGGGTTGATCATCACTGTGATTATGATGAAACGTTGCAACTCTTCGTGAAACTATATTAGGAAATCCTAAGTTACAATTTATTGGGTAATATTGCGGCTGTTACTTGTAGCTAGTACTGAACTTAGTTAATAGTGGTTAGTAGTAACTTACTAACGATCTTATTTGCCATTGATTAGTAGTAACTTACTACTTACCATACTTAGTATTGATGGATCGCTTGCAACTGATCTTAGTTACCACCAATGGCCATTAGCAACTTACTACTAGTTACTATCGACGATGAATATTAAGCAACTTTTCATCAGCTATGTAAAATCGAAGCAACATCTAGTGATACTTCAAATCCGGTGAGGGCTAGGCCCCTTGGACCCCATTGGGGCGGTGCCCCCTTGGAACTCCTCATGGTCCACTGTGATTTCTCCCTTTGAAACAAAGCCACATCTAGAGGTTCCTAGTGCCTGAAATCGTAAATAGTGTTGAAAGAGCCTGCGCTATGATTTCTCCTTTGGTCTTACGTAAACCAATCATACTAAAATGACAATGGTGAGATTAATATGACCAACAAACTAAAGTCACTATCTCAGATTGTTACTTCAGTTTAAAATAGTGTAGTCGTCATCTGAGAAAGCGACTTTAATTGCAAAAGTACAGATATTTGTGGATGCTCGTCTCATGTAGGCAGATTTGCGTACTCCAAGAATCTAAAGTCACTGCCTTAGATAGCGACCGGCAAGATTTGAAGTGTAACAAAAAAAAAAAAAACACTCATTTGTCATCAAGCGATTTCAAAAGAACTCAACTTTTAAAAAAAGTTACCAATTTAAGTGAAAAACTGTTGGATTTCTTTATATATAAGGTCACATTGATTTCTTGTTTTTGCAGATGTCCGAACAGTTTAACAAGGATGTTGCACTTTCTGGAAGAATCCCAACAGGTCAGTTTAATGCTGCATTTGAGTTCACAGGATCTTGGTTAAAAAGACGCTGTGAACACGAAAACACTTGCGCTAGATGGTGTGTTCATAACACTTTACAATATCACACTAGAAAAGTCCCAAATAGCATTAAGTGATCATGTCAAGAATGCTGTTCCATCATCATGGGAACCTGCAGCATTAGCCAAGTAAGTAGAACCTGCATTTTTTTTTAACCTGTTACAGGTTTTAAAAATTCTAAAGTCTTGTTCTTGCTATATTGTTTATGCACTTTTAGGTTTATTGAAAAGTATGGTACCCATGTAATCGCGGGTATCAAAATGGGAGGAAAAGACGTTGTGTATCTGAAGCAACAAAATTCATCAACTCTTCCAACTGACGAGGTGCTAAAAAAGCTCAAGGATGTAGCTGAAAAGCGGTTTAGTGGACAACCCGACAATAGCCCAAGAAAAAACCAATGATTTGGATCCGGTTTGACATCTTTGCCTATGCTTTGTCAACACTATATGTTTTACTTGCTCAGTCTTCATACTTCATAGTATAACCGTTTTCTAAATTTGGATCCCTTTCAACAAAATGTAGCATCCATTTTAGGGATCGTAGTTCCTGATGAAAATAGTCAAGTTTTGATTTGTGGTATCTAACGCGTTCAATAAGTGTGTCATGTTCGGGTTGACATTTTAACTTATTTAGTTAAACAGGTCACCCCAACCCGTTTAGCATGTTTAAAACTTGATTACAACCCGTCATCATATCAACCCCCGTTCAGTTAATTTAGATAATTGGGTCAAACATCCCATGTTCAGGTTACACAGTTTTAAGTGTGTTGGGCTATTTTGATGCCTTTTACACAAATGTGTGGTTTCAAAGATTCATCATGCCAACCCGACACAATTGACACCCCTGATCCAATCAACTAACATATGACTGCGAAATGTAAAACAACAAGATAGACTATAACATTGATGAAATTTCTGAGCTTATATTAATCTTTTTTTTTCTTTTCAGCTTGAAAGGAATGACTATGGCTTGATAAACTTGGTTCCTGCAGTCGAGGTTAGTGCTTTGATTTTGTCTCGTTATTAATATTTTGTGTACACGTCTCATTTTTAATAATTTGAATTGATAAACTGAGATTCTGCTCTGCGTCGCTTTTTTCTGAATTATTGCAGGATATAACTGTTTTCTGGAGGAGGAGAGGAGGAAGTTATGGAAAAAATCTTGACCATCGCGCATGGTGTCAAACTGTTCAACTTGAACCAGAAGTGATTTCAATGTCATTTATTCCAATCACGTCTTTATTAAGTGGAATCGATGGCAATGGATTCTTGACTCATGCCATCAATCTTTATCTACGCTGTGAGCAAATACATCTGTATCTTTCTGTTTATTGGCCCGTTGTTGAAATGTCCAAAATGCCTTTGATACAAACCGGGCTATGTTTGTTTTGCAGATAAACCGCCAATTACAGAGCTGCAGCAGTTTTTAGAGTTTCAGCTTCCGACACGTTGGGCACCAGAGTTCGGTGAGCTTGCAGTCGGGCCTGAGGGGAAACAGAATCACAATGCATCATTACAGTTCAGATTTATGGGCCCAAAGCTCTATGTTAACACCAATCAGGCAATGTTTTATCTTTAACGGGAAAATATATAAGAAAATACCTATGAAGGAAACGGGTCAAATGGGTCAAACGGGTCAATAACCCATCAAAAGACCAAGTCGTATTTTTAATCTCTAAAACCTTCTAAAGTATAGAAAAGTGTTCTTGTCAATCCAACCCGACCCGTAACAAAAGTGACCCTTTTGACCGGCCCGTCATCTCTAGTTGTTGCATAATACTGATTATATTTACTATTGATAAAATGCAGGTGGATGTTGGTAACACCCCAGTAACAGGCCTTCGGCTATATTTAGAAGGAAAAAAGAACGACTGCTTAGCGATCCATTTGCAGCATCTTTCATCCACGCCGACAAGCTTTAAACTCGTGGCAGGACCCTACAAGAACTCCTCGGGCCCAAACTCTCAAGACCGAAGGTACCACGAAAAGGTTCAATGGAAAAGCTTTTCACACATATGCACAGCCCCAGTGGAGTCTGATGACGAACTGTCCATCGTTACTGGTGCAGAGTTTGAAGTAAGTGATACTGGTCTAAAACGAGTCCTGTTCTTACGCCTGCGGTTCTCAAAAGTCGTGGGAGCCACAGTGGTGAGACAGCCCGAATGGGACGGGTCACCTGCTCTTGTCACTCAGAAATCAGGCATTGTTTCAACATTGATCTCTACTCGGTTTTCTAGTGCTCAAAAAGCGCCACCACAACCTCAAAATGTCATACTGAACTCAGCGTTACCTGTCGGGCCACCAGTGTCAGCTCAAGGGAAGAAACTTTTGAAGTTTGTTGATACGACGGAATTGACTAGAGGCCCTCAGGATATGCCCGGTTATTGGGTCGTGTCAGGTGCTAGACTGATGGTCGACAAAAGTAAGATATCGTTGCGCGCAAAGTATTCTCTTTTGGCTGTGATTTCTGCTGATGAAGAAGCATTGCTGGATTGATATTTGAATTATAAAGTAGCAGTTGTTCTTGTGGACATGGTAATGGGTTACAAACTGTTACAAAATGTGTTCTGATCTGTTAAAAATGTATTAGAATGTTGTAGATTTTGGTGCAATGGTGAATGATGTATAAATTTTGAATACAGTTTGTTAGTTTTTAACTTTTTTGTATTGTTATTGAAAGGTAAATAGATGTTTTTTTTGTGTGTGTACATTTGTAACATGGAAAGAAAAACATGCGTAATTTTACACATGTGCTAAGTTACGCATTCAAGTTTTGAACATTTACGCATATGATCCTAGCTGTTAACTCACATGTCACATTTTTTTAGTATCTTCGAGATATTAAAAAATATACCGTCAAATTATCATTTTACTCTTGTTCTTAAAAAAAAACTAATATTAAACCAAATTACCCGAAAGTGCATTGTAAGTTTGTCCTAAACCTAGGCCTTTCAGCTCCTTATAATCGTAATGTTCATTAACCAGCAGTCAATGTTACACCAGTTGACAATAAGGTGTTGAACGATATCAATAACATCATTTGGTATGTTTAGGTGCACAACAAATTTAACGCTTAATGTTCATAGGAACAAAAACATCTCATTCTTTGCATATCTCTTTTGTCTTATCTGATTATTGATTTCGTTTACTCAAAAAAAAAAAAAACTCACAAAATATTTTGAATTAAAAAGGTCACATTATACATAATTAAGAGGATATTTAAAATTTTGAAATATGAAACTTACAATTAATTTGCGATTTGTGACAGGTTCATGACTAATTCTTCAAAGCTTAATAGGTGCCACATATCATACTACTAATTTAGTGGAACCATAAAGACAATACAATGTCACATTATCGTTAAATGCACGTTATGTATTTATTTCGTGACCTTTCGTGAAATCTACTCTGAAAACATATTACGTCTAAGAGTTTTGTTATTTTATAATAAAATGTATGCACTAGTATTAGTTTTATCATGTAGAACATTTTCACAAAGTTTTTATTAAAGCATATTTTCTAACACTTAAAAATAAAAAGTTACCAATAGACTATATAAACGGAAAAAAAATTCACTTTGACGTAGTTAGCCATCAACAGTGTCAACTTATAAAATATTTTGTGGTGGTGCATACTTTTAACATATTTTCTTTTAGCATTTTCGTATTAACTAAAAGCTAATGCAACTAGTTCTTGATGATGTGGACCGCTACATAAGTAGTCCACATCATTAAAAGCTTTGTCACATAAGCGGTCCATGTCATCAAAGTTTGACTTATTTGTCACATAAGCAATCCAGGTCAGCAAAATTTTGACTTTTTTTTTTGCCACATAAGACGTTCACATCAATAAAAACTAGTTGGGTTAAACTTTAGTTAGTATGTGATTGCTGAGGGAAAATATGTTAAAAGTTGGGAATGTGACAAAACATTTTCTTAGTCGGGATTGTTGTTGGCCAATATGTCAAAGTTGAGATTATTAAAATCCAATTTTCCACATATATATTCATTGTAATCTGTTTTTAGAATCAGATTTTCTGAGTAATCAATTTGGGAATTATCCAGTTGTTCGTTGTCTTTCGATTTCGTACTTGAATTGGTATCAGAGCTAGGATGAGCCAAAAAGCACGGTTAGAGATCAAAAGGAGTTCAAGAGAATCAAGGCAAAGAAGATGTGTTTGGTGTTAAAGACCTACTGGTAAGTCGGCAACTAAAGAGTGATTGTTGGTAGCTAACTTGCTGACTCACCACAAGTCGGTGGTGTGTTCAGGATATGACTCTAATCAAGCTGGACTAGTGATAAAGATGAATTTGAATGGTTTTTAATTACCTAAACATCTCGCGACCACGTGCATGGAGTGGCCAGGTTAATTGGTTACATGGTGTGCAAGTTAATCAATAAATGTATACAATTTATGGATAATTACCAAGAGTCGTGCATGAGTTATGATGTGATGTATTATAGATAATTGTTATGTAATTAATCATAATCCAAGTTATAGTTTAACGCGTTAGGTTAGCTATATATATGTATATCGTGTATCGGGTTGGGATTTTAATTAAGTCTTTTAGTAGTTTACATCATCTAATAATATTGTAAAAGTTAGCCATAATTTTATGTTTGTTTGAGTATCGATTAAGACTTGAAATTCAAGTATCCCTTCACATATTTATTGAATCCGAAATTCGTATGTCTTATCGGACAAGCAAGTACACATGAACCACTGGTCGAAATTGAAGCTAGTGGCTTGAAACCAAATAACCATGAAGCGACAAAGAAAAAAAAGAGAAAATATGTATCTTTTAAGGGGTAGTAGATCAATTTTGGATATATGTGTTTTGGAATAAATTTTCTTATACTTATATTGTTGAAATTCCTTTTTATTAATTTTTTTAAACCTCTAAACAAAAACTAAATTAACTGAAAGCCAAGTTAATCAATTACTCAGTGGCGATGGGTGGCTCTAGTGGTGGGTGGGTGACGCAGGTGGGAGGTGGCGGTGAAGGGTGGCAATGACGAAAATGGTGGGTGGGTGAAGGTAGTAGGTGGCAGTGGTTGGTGGTGACAATGGTCGTGAGTGGTGGTGGTAGTGGTGGGTTTTGGTGTTTTTTTTAACGGCAAATTTTATTACACCTTGTCCCGCCTCACCTTGCACTTGCAAGTATTTGAACCCACAACCTAACATTTGTAAGAAGGAACACCATACCAATAGACCAAGATGTCATAGGTAAGGTTTTTGGTGTTAATGAAAAATGAAAAGGGGAATGGAATGGTGGGTGGATATATGGTTTTGAGGAATAAAATGTCTTGTGAAATTTGTGATTCTGTAACATTGAGCAACCAAACACAAAATCTTTCGTTACCTATTCTAGCATTTTAAAATGTCAATAGAAAAAGATCGAGGACCGTTCTTTGCACAACTATATTACCTACCACCCAATCAATAAAGCAACTTGGAACCCCTTTCCTCCTCACGTCACTGTACAAACCCTAATTAACAAACCTTCATCCAATGGCAAACAACGACTTCAAACCTAATTACTCCTCTTCCTCTTCAGATGAAGAAGAAGAAGATGCTTCTTCCGGTTCAGAAGACGAACAAACATCCGGTTCAGAATCAGACGAACCACCCTCCGGTTCACAACAAAACCAATCACCACATCCCACAAAACCCCTTATCTTACCTCAACCTCCGGTTCTTTCATCAGAACCGGACCAATCAGGCTCCGAAACCGACACCGATTCCGAAACCGGTTCCCAAAACCCGGAAAATAAACCGGCTGTTTCTGACCCATCCATCAAGCCAATCCGTTCAGTACCAATTGAACAAAAGGAACCAAACCCAGATACCAAATCGGGTCAAGAATCCGGAACCGGGTTCAAACCCGGGTCTTTAACATCTCCGGCGAGGAATAAGCGACCGGCGGCCGGTTCTCCGGCGAGTGAAAAGGAAGCGAAGAAAGCGAGTAATACGACGACGGATGATGACACGAAGAAGCAGTTGTTTCAGAGGCTGTGGAGTGAGGATGATGAGATTGTGATATTGAAAGGTATGATTGATTATAGAAGTGAGAGTGGTGAGAATATTATTAGTGATATGGGAGCTTTTTATGAGTTTATAAAAAAATGGGTTACATGTTGATGTTAGTAGGGCACAATTGGTTGATAAGATTAGGAGGTTAAGGAAGAAGTATGTGAATAATTTTAGTAAGGAAAAAGATGGCAAGGATAGAAGTTTTAGTAAGAGTCATGAACAAAAAGGGTATGAATTATCTAAATTAGTATGGGGTAATAATAATAATAATAATAATAATAATAATAATAATAATAATAATAATAATAATAATAATAAGAGTCAAAAAAATGGTACGGGTACGAGTACTGGTACTGGTATTGGTGCTAGTTTTGTGAAAGTGAATGGGATGGATGAAAAGGATGGGTTTGTGATGGAAGTGGAGAAGAATATGGATATATCGCGGTTTGTTCGGTATGATGGGAGGGGCGAAGGGCCGGTTTTGGTGGAGGAGATTGTGAAGGGTGGGATGGAATTGGCTGAGGGGACAAAGAGGGTGGAGTTGGAGGAGAGGTGGAGGAGTTTGAAGAAGGAAGAGCTTGAGATTTATTTGAGGAAGATGGATTTGGTTAAGGAGCAAGGTTTGGTGGTTCTTGAGGCTGTTAATTCATCAAGGATTTGAGGTAATTTATGGTAATTTGTTGATTGATGGTGAATGACTGAATGGTGATGGTGGTTTTTAATAAGACTTTGTAGTTGTATTATAGAAATTGAGGTAATTTATGGTTTTCTATTGATAAATATGTTTATGATAGTTTTTAATAAGACTTTGTAGTTGTATTTTACAAATTGAGGTAATTTGTGGTTTTCTATTAATTAATGGTGGTGATGGTTTTTTTAATAAGACTTTGTAGTTGTGTATTAAAAATTGAGGTAATTTATTGTTTTCTGTTGATGGTTTTTTAATAAGACTTTGTAGTTGAATATTAAAAATTGAGGTAATTTATTGTTTCCTGTTGATGGATGTTGATGATGGTTTTTAATAAGACTTTGTAGTTGTATTTTAAAAACATGTGGTTTTTAATCATTTATTTTCTATTATATGAGTTTATGAACTTCATTTTAGTCATTTGAAATTTTATAATATGTTTGATGTTTCTGGTGATTGTATATTGTTTTATCACTTACCTTGATGAGTTATCTTGATTCAGTTCAACAATTATGATAATTTCTAGAGTTTCATGCTAGAGATTGTAAGACCATGAACAAGCTCAGACATGAAGAATGATCACAATGGCAGAGACGGGTGCAAAACCCACGGACAACGTATTACGAGGAAACTGGAAACGTCTAAGGGGCGTTTTTGGCGGATGAGATAGATGAAGGTGGGGTCGGCGTTGGGTTTTCTAAATTTATTTTTTGGGTATGGTTAATTGGACACCCCATTAAGGTTAATAACACCCTTGTCACCTATACGTGTCGTATAAGCTTATACGAGGTGTATAGGTGACACGGTTGTTGATTTTTATCTGACGGCCAGACTATACATGGCATATTCACCTATGCACGATGAATAGGTTTTTTTATGTTCGAATTTGTTTGCCAAAATCCTAAGCTACAGCAAACATATAGTAGTATAGCACTACATGACACATATACCTTTTTATCAAATATAATATATATATATATATAACAAATTAGCATATATTTTTGAAAAGAAATGATCATTATAATATCTATTAAAGGAAGGACATTTCTACGGTGTTCTTCCTTTAATATTTAATTGGTCACTAATTTTTAGGTTAACATTATTTTCTGTCACTAACTTTTAGATTAACTTTATTTTCTTTCATTTTGACCATCAAACTTTGAGATTTTGGATTTAAAACTTTGACCACTAACTTTTTAGCTTAACTTTATTTTCTTTTAATTTGACCATCAAACTTTTAGCTTTTAGGATTTAAAACTTTGACCATCAAACTTTTAGCTTTTAGGATTTCAAATTTGACCACCTAACTTTGGCCACTAACTTTCTTACTAACTGATGTACTTTATTTTCTTCCAATTAACAAGGTGAAACAATTACTCCTATATGATACGTAATTAACCACAAATTAAACATTTTGTATGAATAAGTAATTAAAAAAATAAGTAACTGAAAACCAAATAAACATGTAAACTAGTGAAATCATACATAATATACTAAAATATATGAGTGTAGATTAAAAAAAACCTCAAAAAGTACAACTCTAATTACAACACGAAAGATTAAAGATATACCGCCCGTGAGCGAGACCATGGATCTGGTGGCGGAGGATTTTGGCTTGTCGGTGCAAGCTACTGACTGGATCTGGATGTGACTTTGGATGGAACTCGACTAGAATTGTTCATATGAGTCAATTCGATTTGCTTTCTAGCGACACTTTTGTGTTACTTAGTAGCAATTATAAGTCTAAAAAAGTAAATGTATTAGTTACATAGAAAATAAAATTGGCCCACAGAAAGGAAATAAAAGGAACTTAACCAATCCACTATTATCTTTCACTAGGTGGAATCCCGTGTGAAAACACGGGAAGACCAAATCGTACTTTAAAGCCTGTTTAGTAAAACCAACATTACGAAGCCAATCATCTGCTGTAAAGAAAATCCGTTTAGTACCATCTGTTTCTTTCTTTAAAACAATTATTACTACCCAAAATATAAAAAAACATAAACAGACCAACTGTTATGTATTGTTAAAAGAAAAAACTGTATTTCGTAACATCTGTTCCTTTTACGATACCAGTTAATAATACTGATAAGATGTTTAATATTAATAACTGAAACTATTACAACCAAGGAATGATAAATCTACAGACGGATTAAAGTTATGTTGAGATAACACATATTAAAACAAAAAAGAAGATAACCAAATTAAAAAGTAAATCTAATGTTGAAAGAAAAACTGTATTTGGTAACGTCTTTCAAAGTCAGTGCGTCAATCAAGCAGATTTTTTAAAACACTGTTGATTAAAACAGATGTTACTTTAAAGGTTTCGTTCAAACAGTTGTTGCCTTAAACAGTTGCTACTAACAATGACATAACATTTACATTTTTAACGTTTGTTTACTAAAGACTAAATTATCTGTTGATTCTAACAGTAGACTATTATTATAACTAATCAGTGTTATTATACTCAAATTTGTAATTTTTATACAATAAATATAAATCATTATATAATGACGGCATAATATATAAAATAAAATTTTCAATATATTTAGAGCAATAATAATATCAACTACATTTGAATAATTAATATGTGGTTTTCAATAATATTTACATTTTTTTGTTGCAATAATCATGATGGTTGGTTATTATGATCTTGGCCTTTTTTGTATGTATTGTCTTTTGGTGCATCAAGCAGTAACATGGTAAAAGATATCATCTATGACTAGTTTTGAAGCCATATAATACAAGACACCCCAACGCCTTGGTTTTCAGGACCTTAAACGCCTTGGGGTCTTATGCCTTTTTAATATCAAGAAGCTATATAACAATTTTAAAAATTACACTGATGATCGAATAGCTTAAATCGGGTTAGTGATACATAACAATGAAGATTGCTTTACAGCGGAACATCAGAAGGATAATCTTGTCTATATTTCTTGACTGTTTTTTGTACGAACGCCTCCTGCTCGTTAAGGTTTGTAGGGGGAACATCGTATACATCATTGAACATGTCTGCAACTGGTGGTTTTTCTATCCGCTCTGCAACCTGGATCACTTGTGCTACCTACCAAATCCATCATTTAAGTAAATCAAAAACTATATAGATGCAACTAGCCATTAGGCAGGTGATAAAAGAAAAGTCAAACACAAAGTCAAAGATTTTACCTGCTTTCTTATGCTGCTACGATATTCTGATTCAGTCGCATCATTCCACCATCCTCTGCTTTCAATCCATGTTCTAAACCTTTTTACAGGGTTCTGATCACCTCGCCATCTTTCTATTTCCTCGATTGAACGATACCTGGTTGAATCATCTGATGTCGTGTGGTGTCCTGCTCTATACGTGAGCGCCTGTATTTGAAAAAAAATCTCAAATCATTTGTATTGTAATGATGAATCTAAGTTCTGAAGTATGTAATAACTTTGACCTCAAAAGTCAAAGGGTGCACAAACCTCGATCAAAACAGGTGTTTGTTCTTTAATAGCCATTTTACGTGCCTCAGAAACAGCACTATAGATAGCAAGAGCGTCATTACCATCTATTCTAATGCTAGGAACACCATATGCCTTCCCTTTAACTACAACACCATCACCTACAGTTGACCAGTTGACCCAAAAAGTCAAGTTTCGACAGAAGTGATAATAATTAAAAAAACTAAAGGAATGATATAATAAATACTTCGAAATTGTTCATTGACTGGTGTGCTAATGGCCCATCCATTGTTTCGACAGAAGAAAATAACCGGGACCTCCATAACCGCAGCAAAGTTCATAGCAGCATGGAAATCTGCCTGTGATTAGTTGGTATAACAAAATTTAATTAATCAAACTGCCAATCATAGCGTATGTATATTTTAAATGACCCACTTTCAAAATGCAGCAAAGAAAGGATTAAATATTGTGCATTTACCGTACTAGTGCCTCCATCACCAAAATAAGTGATCACACATGAATCTTGTTTTTCCATCTTGAGAGAATATGCAGCACCAACTGCATGCGGTATTTGTGTTCTAGAATAGTAAAAATAATTAGAATGTCATCGAAGCTTACAAAACTGGTCTATATCAATAGTTACTCAATATTTTGAATAAAATGAACTTGAAAGTTTTATGCACTAAAAAGTAGAAACATTCGACCATTTAATCAGCTTCATTTTAGACTATTCTTTAAAAGTATACCCATTGGCTCGTTAGAAATAAAACATAACCCGAATTGACCCATTCATAAGTAAACCGGCCAAATTGCCACTTCATATGGAAAGTAAAGTTGATATCTTACGCTACTGTTGATGCCACTGTAAAATAATTGAGCTTTCTAGACCCGTAATGGATAGGCATTTGTCTTCCTTTTCCATACTCATGCTTGTTTCCAAATAATTGATTTGCAAACTCTTGTAAAGTAAATCCACGCCACAGTAAAACTCCAGGTTCCCTGTACTGCATTAACAAAACATTTTGCATATCATCATCTACAAATTTAAAAATTAAAAAAAAAAAAAAACATGTGAAAATTAAAGTAACCTGAGGGAACACGAAATCATTATTACTAAGAGCTGCTGCTGATGCAATGTTGATTGCTTCCTCCCCTGTTGTGGTTGCGTAAAAGGATATTCTTCCTTGTCTTTGTGATTCATAGAAAACAGTATCCATAACTTCAAGCGTTACCATGTTGGTATACATCTTGACAGCAAGTTCTTTGCTGATCTGTATATTCAAAAACAACAAAATAGTTTCATTATTTCATCAGGAAAAAGTAAGAAAACTTTGTGGCTACCTCAAGTGAATCAACGTCACTGAATGGTTGACCGTTGTCATCAAGAACGCGATAACAATGGACCCTTTCCTCAGTAGAATTGGATGTGAATGTTAAGTTTTTGGTAAACTTGACTTTTCCACCTGGAAAATCTAGGATCTGAAGGGAGGGTGCTTCAACAGGCAACTGCATCAAAATACTAAGCTTATGATTAAACGCTACAATTCCCTTTAAATTAGCCAAAACTTATACATAAAAACATATTCTACAAAAATAGTGACGGTGATCCAAATCTTCATATTGTTAACTGATTATTTGACCCTGAATAAGCAGATATAGACACTAGAAACTGATTATCAAAAGCTCGAAGTTATAATATTCAGATAGCTAGGTAGAAAACAGACATCCAAGCCGATTAGGAAAGCGCCTCAGGGCCTTGAGGTGGGGCCTCATGCACATCTGGGTCAAAACTGGTCAACATTGGAGTTTTCAGAAGGGTGATATGTAAAGATAACCAAAGGGAGGAATAAATTTCAGAAGCTGATTAGTTAACAACATTTTATCAGAACATACTTTTTGACCGTATAAAGTAGATTTAGTTACTCCGAACCAAGGTGGTTAAGTTTGACTTTGATGGTCCAACAAGATAACTATAGGATTAAAATCTAAAGTAGATATAAATAGATGTAGAGGATAGCAATAACATCTTATAAAGTTAAAAGCCAAAAAGGGCCTCCAGAAACAAAGGTTTAATCTTCACAAACAAAAAAACACCATACTGAGTCCCAAGTCAAATATGGTCCAAGTTTCCTGTACAAGTCAACATGAACATATTTCCTGCACTAGTTTGATCCACAGTTGTCAAAGTGCCTAGGCGCACTCAAGGCGCATAGGCCGAGCCCGGAGACTAGGCGCAAGGCGCATAAAAAACGAGGGCTTTTTATAATTAGGCGCATAGTATAAATTACATTTTTTAGGATTTTAGAGATGTTTTAGGCTTGTTTAGGGCTACATTAGGATGTTTTAGGTTTGTTTAGGAATTGTTCATAACTCGTTTAGGATGTTTTAGAGGTTTAGGCAACTTTTAGCCTGAATTTGGCCGGAAATCAGCCTGAAAACAGCCCAGATAATGCGCCTCAGTGCCTAGGCGCGCACCTCATAGGGCGCAGCGCACTTGGTGCGCCTGGTTGCGCCTTGCGCCTAGGCGCGCTTTTGACGACTATGGTTTGACCATAAAAGTCAATGGTGTAATAAGGATCCTTGTGAACAATAATCAAGTAAAGCTAATCATTTTTATGTGTATTTGACCAATTCATACACCCAATTACAAATTACAAAAATAATAACAAATAAGTAAATAACAACTTCAGCACAAAATTCAAAGGCCAGTAGGCCACGACAAAACCCCACCAAATAAATCAACTTATACTGAATCCAAACAACACCCACAACAAAAAGTTCCATACTTTATGCCCAAATTACAGTAATAACAATAATAATCATAATTACAATAAAGAACATGATCCAAACCTGAGTGGCATCACTGGTGACACTAACAGTAGAATGCAAACGTCTCCCAACATACCCAGATCCAAAAAACCGATTAAAATCAAGTTTTTGATTATCCCAAGAACAAGTTGCATGTTTTGGAGCTAGTAATGGTGGTTGAGGTGTGACTGTGTGAAGAAGAGGGTGATGAAACAGTGAATTATTGAATAAAGATTTGGATTTAAGGTTGTTGATGATAAAGTTTTTGGATTTTGTCAATAAGCAGGAAGAAGCCATTGGATATTATTTTTATTGGTGTTGTTGAAGAAGATGAATATTGTTGTTTGTGTGTGTGTTAGGTACACAGTTATGGTTTTGGTAACTGTCTTTTAGCTAATAAGATTATTTTGTCATTAAGTTAAATAAATTATTATATAATCATGACTTGTGAGGTATTTGATTAGAATATAGTTGGATACTATTGATGTCTGATTGGGTTGGGTTGGTGGTGACTAGGTTGGTTGTGTGTGGCGAAACCTTCAAATTAGGATGTACAAAGCTAATCGAAAACTGTGTCGTCGTTAAAACGTAGAACATTAACATGCAACATCAAAAAGGCACGAAACCAACCAATCACCTCCCTCTTGGCGCCCGTGATTGGCATGGTGGAGCCCTCTTTAACTAGAGCGGCCTGGTGTTTGGGGCTTTAACATGGTGTTGTGGCATAGGATGCCATACCACAACAGCCAACCTAAGAAACTAAACTTGTGAGGTAAGACTAAAAGAACTGTTGTACACTACTCCTAAAAATCTAGTGTCGGTTCAACTAGGTTAATGCAATTATTTATAACCATATAATCATCACTAAACTATAAAAAAAAATTCCTCGGACACCCCAATACCAAAACATGGTAACAGTAAAATACATATGGATAGGCCATTGTTACAAGTACAATATTTGGAGATCACAAACCCATGTAAATTCACTTGTTGTATTCTATGACACAACAAAATGGTTTTACATTTTTTTTGTTGAGAAGGATGGAGATTACAAGGGTATATAAATTTATATTAGAAAAATCAATATTACACTTGCATACCCTATATGCTGAGTAAATACATATATGAAACTACATGTTTTACTTCATGATTCTAACATTGGTTTGAGATTCAAGTTACTAGTAACGGTATTGATTTAGAACTTTTATAGGATTTTAAATTAGTGACATGCATACATTATGAAGATTTGATTTACACTGCAACATTGGAGGGATATTCTTGCGCGTGTTTCTTGATGTGTTCTCTTAACGAAGCCTCCTGCTCGTTAAGGTTTGTAGGGGGGACATCATATACGTCACTGAACAAGTCTGCGACAGGAGGTTTTTCCACTCGTTCCGCAGCTTGAATCGCTTGTGATAGCTAAGAGCATAAGAAGTTGCACAAGTTAGGTAGATAAGTGCAAGTCAAATCTAATTGTCAACAGAAGTCAATGTTTGACTTTTGGAGATGATACACAAGATCTCTGGTCAAACATAAAGTCAAAGGCTTTACCTGCTTCCTAATGCTGCTACGATGTTCTGATTCCACCTGATCGCTCCACCAACCATTGTTTTCGATCCATGTCCTAAACCTCTTTACAGGGTTTTGTCCATCTCGCCACCATTCAATTTCATCAGCCGGACGATACTTGGTTGAGTCATCTGATGTGGAATGATGTCCTGCTCTGTATGTGAGTGCCTGTAGTCCATAAAACGAAAAGAAGTAAGTACATGGGCATATATGATATGAAAAACAAAAACAAAAACAAAACCATAACATCAAACCTCAATCAAGACAGGTGTTTGTTTTTCAATAGCCATTTTGCGCGCCTCATAAACAGCAGAATAGATAGCAAGAGCATCATTACCATCTACTCGGATGCTAGGAATTCCATATCCCTTCCCTCTTACAACAATACCATCACCTACAGTTGACCATATTCATGAACAGTCAAATGACATAAGTATGAATGTACAGCTGGAAAACGGGTCGAAAAGACATTCAGGAAAGACAAATACTTCTAAGCTGATCATTTATTGGAGTACTAATGGCCCATCCATTGTTTCTGCAGAAAAATATTACTGGGGCCTCCATAACAGCAGAAAAATTCAATCCAGCATGAAAATCTCCCTGTAATCAAATTTAAATAGTCAAATTACAAATATGATAACTATAAAAAAATTAAATGTTTTTAAAATGAGGTGTGTGTATATACCGTACTACTGCCTCCATCACCGAAATAAGTGATTGTGCATGCATCTTTCTTTTCCATCTTCATGGAATACGCAGCACCAACCGCGTGTGGGATTTGTGTTCTGGTATACATTCAAGATTAGGATATGAACAAAGGTTTGGGATCATATTTGTAAACTGGCATGGGGACATGAAGTTGGTATCTTACGCGACTGTTGATGACACTGTAATGTAATTGAGCTTTTTAGACCCGTAATGAATAGGCATTTGTCTTCCTTTTCCTTGATCATATTTATTTCCAAATAATTGATTTGCAAACTCTTGTAAAGTAAATCCTCTCCACAGTAGAACTCCAGGCTCCCTATACTACATTAACATAAGATTTTTCACATCAGCGTTACCTCCAACTTGAAATTTCAAAACAAAAACAAAAGTTCATGTGTAACATCTGGCCTGTCATACCAACCAATATTGTCCGCTTTGCCCACTGGGAGCTCACAGTTTTGTTATTTTTACCCAAATGGAAACATGTCAGGAGGTTAATGCTCAACCATCCTGAACTGTTACCACCTAAGCATGCTTAACTGTGTCATTCTACTCTCATCCAATGTCAACGCCCCAAAACGCATTGGTGGTATTCTAGATGATGTGGATTTGTTGCATAATGTGCATTAAAGAGTAAAGTAACCTGAGGGAAGACAAAATCATTATGACTTAGAGCCGCTGCTGATGCTATATTGATCGCTTCTTCTCCAATTGTGGTTAGATAAAAAGATATTCTTCCTTGTCTTTGTGCTTCATAGAAAATAGTATCCATAACTTGCAGTGTTACCATATCTTTATACATCTTGACAGCAAGTTCTTTGTTGATCTTTATGCTCAAAGCCGACAATATCAATTCTCAGTTAATTCAGAAAAAAAAATTCTTATAACCTATATAAGTCACTCTATGGTTTACCTTTAACGAATCACTATCAACGAGTAGCTCGCCATTTTCATTAAGAACTCGATAACATTGAGTCCTTTCATCGTTAGAACCGGACGTGAATATCTTTTTTGGCGTAAACTTAACCTTTCCACCAGGAAAATTTAGTTCTTGCTGTATGGGAGCTTCGGTAGACAACTGTATCAAGATAGATATATTAATAAGGACTAGTATATGCATTAAAATTTCAGTCTGTACACTCTAACTCAAGGCATTTTCCATGACTAATAAAAACGCTTTTAGCAGACATTTGGTTCACATAATTTTCCTTAAGGAATTGAATTTTAAAAAAATTGGAATGTATATAGTTGACAAATCTTGTTTGGTTTTTAAATTTATTAAAGAAATTGAAATGCATAGATGGCAGTGGTGACTGGTGAGGTAGGTTGTGATGATATGTAACAAAGCATATTAAAAAGGTGTATGCTAGCAAAGCAGCATTTTTTTAAAAGGCTAAAGTTGGTTTGTTAGCTTCAAAGTTGGTATAAAACCATGTTTTGATTAGTAGGTGTAGTTTGACTTTTTTGAGATCAGTTAATTGCTGGATTCACATGTGATATTAGACTTAATCAGATCTTAAAGGAAAATAATCATGACATGTTAAGCACTTAAGCAGAGTTGACTAGGCTGGCAATGGCAAACACATGAAAGTCATTTTGTTTCATTTGCTGTAAAAGTCAACCTATAAATCTTACAACTTTAGTCTTTTTATACAAAATGTTAACAATCTACATTCACATTAGTTTTACATCAAAAGTCAAATTTGTACTTTTATTTACAACTTAAAATTATGAGAGCAATTTTGTTTAGATATAAACCTTAAGCAAATATGGTTGAAATAAGTTATTTAAGATTGGCTTGTTAAAAGTTTGAAATAAGTTGAAGCACATTTAACAAGCTAGTTCAAGCTAGAGCTTTATTAGTCTGACGAAGCTACAAAGCCAATAATAATTTGTATGAAATATCTACTATTTCTATAATACAATAAATATTAATATTATTATTATATACTTAATCATAATATAGAAAAGAAAAACTTACACTATATGTAACAAGAGCTCATTTCAAAACTATAAAGATATTTTAGGTATGAGAGAATCATTATCAACCAATCAATTTTTTTTTGTTTTATTTTTTAAGTAAAAGTTTAAGATTGTAAACATAAAAATGAATACATACACGAGCACCTCCTCATTATCATCATACTCATTAAATCTCACCAACAGCAAAGCTAAGATAGGTTTGAGAAGGGTAAAAAGTAGACAACCTTGAACATAAGGCACATAACACTCAAAAATTGAGTGGTTGCTTCCAATGAGACATTAGACTCGATAATAGTTTTGTATCAAGTCTTGGACATAAGACACATAACACTCAAAAATTGGGACAAGCCCCATTGGTGCATATATGTCCCTTTTCTTTTGAATATCAACGCCACCATTTTCTTATAATACTAACCTTTTAATTATAAAAAGAAAAACAAATTATTTGATTGATTTTTAATAATACTAGCCTTTTAATTACAAAAAAGAAAAACAAATTATGTGATTGATAGTGATTCTCTTGATTTTTTGTAACTTTATGGTTCTCTTTTAAATGTATACATCAATGAATTCACATATAAACAAAAGATAATAATCAAACAATAAACGGAACATAAGCTAGTAAAATATCAAGCTTTTAGCAATACTCATGGAGTTGGGTCTAACACCCTGAAATATTTTTCATATATTTCATATGTTATTGTGTTTAAATAATGATAATAACCCCTGTATATTTGTGATCTGATCGAATAAAGAGTGGTTAAACAACTTATATCTATTATTTAAAAATCAATTTACTAGGATCAAACCTTTCATGCAACAGTCTTTTTTATTTCTTTTTCCCCTTGTCCCTTTTTAGGACTCAATTCTAAACAATTACCCTATGAAAGCTACCGATTTCTTCATTTATACAACTAACAGATATTATTAATATTTATTATTCTATTAACCGAAACCAAAAACATCACCAATTAAAACTCGCAATTGCCACTAAAAAAATCCTAATAATGCTTTCTTATGTTCAATAAAGCCCGATCACCAGGAACCAGTGGTGGATGGGGTGGTTTTCTAAGAACTCCCTCGGTTTAGAAAAAAAAAAGTGAAAAAAGTTAAAAAAATTATTGAAAGTCAGTAATATATACGAAAGAAACCCTTGAAAATCATTCCTGGATTCGCCATTGCCAGGGACACCTATAGGTAAAAAATCACCAACTTCCACGATCGGTGACAACGCTAGTGGTGGAGTTTGACCCGAAAGTCACGGAAACCAATACAAAGGGGATCAGACTTAACACGTATACGTAAATTTACACTACATCGCACCCGTCATCAATTCTAGAAGAAACTCACTGTACGAAACACCACCGAGGTAAAATTCCTCCTAATTGGGAGTAAAAAAGTTTCTTATGGTAAAACTCTTTGACATGACAACCAAATCTAAATAAACAAAATTCAAAAACCTTTCACAACAAAACAAAACAAAGTATCAACCTGATCAACCTCGTCGCTAAAGCTAACAGCAGTATGCGATCCTCTGCCACCAGAAACCGTCGCAAAACATCGAGAGAACCCATCAAAACCTTTAATTCTTGAAAATACCGCGTCGTTCAGTAATGGCGGACGCGGTATTTTATCAAGAAGATGAGGAGAAAACAAAGAGTTATTAACAGAAGAAGAGTAATTGATGACACCCAACTTAAGAATATTATTTGATTTAAGAATATGCATGATGGGTTTGTTGGATTTTGATAAGAAGAAGGTGGCCATGGATGGAGAATTGAGTGGTTGAGAAAAACAGAGGATGGAAACAGAGTTTTGGAATGATGATGATGATGAATATTGAGTGAGGAAGAAAGGGTGTTTATTTAGGATTGGTGATCACCAAACTACAAACTATATCCAGATAAATACAAAATACACTCATGGAGTCATGGCTGTCTTATCATATTAGTTTTTTTTTTTAATTTAAATATTTTTTCGTTTTGTAGAAAAAAAATAAAAAAAGATAAAGAAGAAAGATAGCACGTACTTGCGTGACAATGTATTTAGCTACCTTGTACAGAAATACTAGTAAGGTTTCTCACATGGGAATTTTGTCAGGTTCGTTTCAGCTTATTCATTATGTCAGTGGCGGATCTAGAAAGAATTTTAAGTAGCAACGTTTAAATTTTTTTTTTCGTCACAGATCATACAATGTAAAGGAAATAAAGATAGCACCATGATAATAGATAAAGTTAGACACATAGCTAATAGATTTCACCCCTTCGGTTCTTGAAAGCTTGAAATCGAGCCATTACGTTATCTTCTTTTACTTTATCAAAAGTGTCTCTTTCAACCGCGCAAATCAAAGCATTCTTCAAATAGTCCTCACCCATTCTATGGCGTAAATCCGTCTTGATAAGCTTCATCTTAGAAAAACACCTCTCAACGGTTGCGGTTGCAACCGGCAAACTAATGCTAACTTCAACACCCGATAAACCAACGGAAAAGTTTTATGTTTTTCGGTTTCCACCATTACACGAGCAAGATCACACATTCCATTTAGTTTTGCAAATTTATCATCTTCCTTTAATATGTGATAAAATACCGAAAGATCACCCGAAAGACATCCTCTTTCCTCTTCACTAAAATCATTCGGATACATCTCACAAAATACTAGGATTTTAGGTATGTCAAACTTAGAAAACGAATCACAAGGATTTAAACCCGACATATTTTCTATCAAAGTAGTTGATACCTCACTGAATTGACTTCCAAGTTCTTGAATTTGCAAAACCGTATTAAAAACTTCAAACTTCAAAATGATGTAGGTTAGTAATGACATTCTTACGGTTTCTTTGATTACCATAACTTTCCGACATTTCTACCATCTCAATCTTAAATGGGTGGTCTATCAGAGGGATCTGAAGGAAGATCATTCAAATCTATATATGACCTCGCGGATGAAGCCGAAGGATTAAGAACAATTGGAATTGAAGTTGTAGCAACATCATCATCCGTTTGCATATCATTATCATTATTAGCAACATCATCATGCTCTTGCATACCAACATCATCATTCACGTCCTTATTTTCAATATTTGGAGAATTACTTGAACCAATTTCAGAATTTTCGGGGGCTTTTCTTTTAATCAAATTGCTAATAAGTGCTTGTTTAGTATTAGAACGTGGTTTCATCTTTATAATCGCAAACCTAATCAATTAATCAAAGACAATATAATCAATTATAACATTCAACAATCAACTAATCAAGTTAAGTAGTTAACTATACATTCAAATTCAATAATCAAGTATTCAAGTTAATTCCCAAAAAACACATAATCAAGCTAATTAACACAATAACACATAATCTTGATTCTTGAATTAAATACAAAAATAAAAAACTTACTGTTGCAGCCAGCGGCTGCACTGCAGGAGGCGGAGGGGCTAGGGTTAGGGTTAGGGTTAGGGTTTGGGTTGGTTGACTATTCTGTTGTGTGCCTGTGTCGAGATCTGCTGCTGCTTTCGTTTTTCTTTTTTCTATCACGAAACAAAAAACAAAACTCGTGGGCATTGGATTTGGGTTAGGGGA
This sequence comes from Ambrosia x helenae, assembly GCA_030844895.1. Classification (NCBI taxonomy): domain Eukaryota; kingdom Viridiplantae; phylum Streptophyta; class Magnoliopsida; order Asterales; family Asteraceae; genus Ambrosia; species Ambrosia x helenae. The sequence continues at coordinate 82,844 of JAUTDX010000370.1, forward strand.
AAGGTATTAGATTTGGGCTTTGGATGTGTTATTTGGTTAAGTAGTATTGTAGTAACTAATCTAAAATTTGTAGTAACAATTTGTAGGATAGGTATTAGATTAGTTAATTTTTTTGGGTTATCATTAGTCGAGTTCGGTAAATATTTTTTCGAGTAACGTAACGTGGTAACGTATAATTTCATTTAGTAGTAACGTATATTAAATTTTAGTAGCAACGTAAATTTTATTCCAGTAGTAACGTTTTTGAAAAATGGTAAAAAAAAATTCCACTACGCGCGCGTTTTTCAGGAGTAGCGGGCGCGGCACCTAGTAAAGCACTAGGTCCCCCTTGGATTACGGTACATGAATCCGTTACCAGTGACGAAGCTTGAGAATTTAAATTAGGGATCGAAACTCATCGGTCACGGGACAGTTCACCGTGGTGTGGGTTGGCAGTTCAGTTACACACGGGTGTTATACACATGGTATTGTATTAGCGGTTTCATGATGGAACATTCAAACTTTTGGAAACGTTTTACTTAAAACCTGTGAACTCACCAGCATTATATGTTGACATCTTTTTGGCATGGTTTCTCAGGTCGCTAAGGTAGCAGCATCGGGTTTAGGCGCACGGAGTCTCACACGGCGTCTAGGGTTCTAGTCACATGTCTTTAATTTATTTTAGACTTCAACTACTTTTGATGGGTTGTAAACAAGATTTTAAAGCTTCCGCTGTTGGTTTAATACTTAACTTATGGTTTTGGATTACATATCTTTTGCATATAGTTATCGTTTATTGTGACCGTTGACTTGGATCCTGGTATGTCACGCGCCTCGTGGTAAAACCCCGCATGTAGAATTTGAGGGTGTGACAGATTAGTATCAGGGCCAATGGTTATAGTGAACTAGGACTGCATGTAGAGTCTAGTCTATTATCGAGTTTCACACACTAGACGGTCACATACTTATGAGTCGGATTACATGGAGCATTTACGGGTTTTGGGGGTGTCGGGATCATTGATATCATCTATGTTACATCATCCATTCTGTCTCTTGTCTGTTTCTACCATCTACTCTTATCTTATCTCCGTCTTCGGGTTTTGAGGACGAAGAGGTTGACTTGTTAACACGGCAGTGGTGTGCATTGGAGTGGCTTCGGCACATCCTTGAGATCTGTCTAGGATTTGGACATCTCCCTTCTATACTATAATGGACACACTTGCCTACACACACTATCTTACACTTGTACTTGTAGTGGTACATCCTTAAGTGTTTTTGTTCGGTGACTTGAACTTCAAATTTGGAGTACATTTGGAGAACCATGTGGAACAGTTTGTCATTTCAGGTGCACACGAAATAATAAACTGGGATGCATGAAAATCCTGGTGGACTCTGTGTTTGGACTGATGGTCCCGGGCTGGATTTGGGTCTAAATTCTTGTGATTGCTGATGGTTTATACTAGTGATTAACCTGCGTATCTTGTTCTCGTGTTTGGCAGAAGATGTCAGCTACTCGTGGTGGTGGTCGTGCTGGGGACGCCGTGGTGGCGGTGGTCGTGCCGGGGGTCGTGGCGGTGGAAACGTCACTATGACCCAGGACGAACTGAACAATCTGATTCAGCAGCAGGTGTCTGTTCCCTTGCTGCCTTTCAGGCTGCTCAGCAAGGTTTTGGTGGTAATGCTGTTAACCCACCTCCTCCTACCTAAAACTACGAGATGTTTATGGGCTGCAAGCCTCATAATTTCAGTGGGAACGAGAGAGCAGTGGGTTTGCTCAGGTGGCTGGAAAAGATTGTGTCTGCTTTTGCTATGTGTAACTGTCCTGCTGTGGACCATGTGAAGTTTGCTTCTGGAACCTTCGAGAATCGTGCTTTGACTTGGTGGAATTCCATTATCCAGACTATTGGGTTGGCAGAAGCCAATGCCATGCCTTGGGATGAATTTGTGTCTCGATTGAAGACGGAGTACTGTCCTAGGGACGAGATTAAGAGGTTGGAGCATGAGTTGTGGAATCATCAGATGGTGGGATCGGACATTGAGGGGTACATTGTTAGATATCATGAGTTGACTCATATGTGTATGGATGCTTCTACTCCTAAGTTTAAGATGATCGAGTTCTATGTCGCTGGGATTGTGCCAGAGATTCGCAGGTCAGTGACCGCAAATGATTCTACCTTCCTTACAGGGGACGATCAGGTTGGTTCACAAGCTAACCCATCAGAAGGTTCAGGAGGGTGTTTTGCCTCCCAAAGGTGTTACTGTGGAGACTTCGAGGAATAACAAGAGGAAGTTCGAGGCTGAGGGTTCGTCATCTGATCAGAGGCAAGGAAGGTATACTGGGAAGCTTTCGAAGTGTAACCAGTGCGGGTTTCATCATCGCGGTCGTTGTGATGGGTTTCGTTGTAACAGATGCAAGTTGGTAGGACATGTTGCTAAGGACTGTAGGGTGAACCTCCAGCCAGAGCAGACTCGTGCTGATACTCGGGGAAATCAGGAGTGTTACAATTGTGGCGGGTTAGGGCACTTCAGGCAGAATTGCCCACAGTAGGTTCAGGGTCAGAATGCACGCGGTGGAGGCAACGGTGGTGGCGACCGGAATGCACGTGTCTTCGTGATTGGTGCAGAAGAGGCTCGGCAGGATCTTGACGCTGATACCGGTACGTTTTCTCTTCTTAAGCGTTATGCTTTGGGTTTTGGTTTTGATTCTCGTGCAGTCGAGGTTTGCATGTTTGTCACGTTTTGTCCGTGGACTAGACCTGGTACCTACACCTCGAGTGGTTAAGGTACTTAGGTTATCGTGTGTCATGTCGTGATGGTTTTCTTTTCAAACTCGTTATGGCCATTTTGGGTCTTTGGTCACACCTTTCATCGCACTAGTGTATCTTTGGGGGTTCATAGGTTTGATGAATCGCAATTGCTAACCTTATCCTATTCTTGCTTTAGGGTACAAGCGGTTTCGTTATTTACCGTAGTGTTCCTATTTACCGTGGATCGGTAGTTCAGTTACGACGTGGGTTGGCAGTTCAGTAACACACGGGTGTTATACACCTGGTATCGTATTAGCGGTTTCATGCCTGGTTGGCATCCTTATAGCATAGCAGTAACATGATCGAACATTCAAACTTTTGGAAACGTTTTACTTAAAACCTGTGAACTCACCAACATTATATGTTGACATCTTTTTGGCATGGTTTCTCAGGTCGCTAAGGTAACAACATCGGGTTTAGGCGCACGGAGTCTCACACGGCGTCTAGGGTTCTAGTCACATGTCTTTAATTTATTTCAGACTTCAATTACTTTTGATGGGATGGGTTGTAAACAAGATTTTAAAGCTTCCGTTGTTGGTTTAATGCTTAACTTGTGGTTTTGGATTACATATCTTTTACACGTAGTTGTCGTTTATTGTGACCGTTGACTTGGATCCTGATATGTCACGCGCCTCACGGTAAAACCCCGCATGTGGAATTTGAGGGAGTAACATAACCTGGTTAAATTTTTCAGTAAGTTTGGTTATATAAGGGTGGTTTAGTCTTTTTACCTCTATTTCTTACAAATCTTTCTTCTATTTCTCTCTCTCTCTCTCTCTCTCTATACCTATTCTGCACCTCCACCTCCACCACCACCACGAGCTAACATCGCCGACCACCACCAGCTCCACAGTCCCATCTTATTTCTCCATCCACTTTCTTCATTCTCTGACTACCCATCACCTGCCACGACACAACCACAACCACAACCATAGTCCACAGTCCCATCTTAAGGATTAAACCAGCAAAACAATAACTTCTTATGAAAGCCATACACATCACTGCAACAGTTCATCTCCTTGACTTGTCATGTACACACACATAGATGTAAATTAGAGAGATGGGGGGTCTATATCTAGAAAAATAATTTTAGATATTGAGGGAGAAAGGGAGCGATGGAGAGATAGAGAGAAAGTCAGATGAGGTAGGGCGCAGCCACAATAAATGTAGCCATTCCGACGCGTACTTGACTTGAACCCCCAGATTCCGGTTAACCAACAACGACTTGAAGAAGGTAATGGGTGGCTTGGTAAGAGTGGGAGCTGTGAGTCCAGAACATCTACTGATTCCCACTTGTTTCACTCCCAGATGATGATCATTGTACCAGATTTGGGGTGTTTGTAATAGAAACATGTGAGCCGCCATGGTTAGGGTTCACACTCAGGTCTGTAATGGGATCAATAGATGAAGGGTTCCTTTTTCTACCACAATTAATGGTGTAGAGGCCTAATTTGAGTGTGGATCGGGTGGGAGAAGAGGTATAAGAGGAGGTGGTGGTAGTGGCAGGTGACGATGGTGGTGGTGGATGTGGTTGCAAGCAGTGGAGGTGATGGTAGGTGGTGGTGGTGGTTGGGGGGTGACAAAGGGTGAAATAAATTCAGAAGTAAAGGACATTTATGCCCTCACGTGGGCTGCATGTGACCAAACTTAACGTTAAAAACTAACTAGGTTAGGCCTAAAGGACGAGACCTGCAACATTTTACAACATAAAGGATGGTTCTCATCAATTTTGAAGTTAAAGGGCAACCACTAAAAAACGTTGTAAACATAAAGGATGATTTCTGTAATTCCCCTCCCCCCCCCCCAAAAAAAAAAAAAAAATTCTATACGAAGACTATTTACTCGAAACTCGGTTCTCATAAATAACGTGGTTAGAATTTAGTAATCAAAATATGTATTCGGTTTGACACGACTCAGTTCTCATATAACGTGGTTAGAATTTAGTCGGTTTCTTTTGACTCGTTATAGTAGCGTCACTTATTATAGGAATTGAAAAAGTAAACATAAAAAAGAATTATATATATGTTATTTTTGAGCAGGCTCGGTTCTGCACTACACGACAAGAATTCGGTCGGTTTTGTTTCGGCTTATTACTATAACGACACTTGCTACTGGATGAGAAAACAAAAGAAGATATTGCATTTGACCTGACTTGGTTTTGAATGAAACTTAGGGGGAAAGGGCGAAAGATTTACCTTTGAGGTGGTCGTGCAGTTTTGAATACATATTCAAGTTGTGGTCATACTGCCTTTGCCTCAACAATTCGTGTTGTTCCTCCAAAAACGCCATTGTTTTTTCGCCTTGTTGGGATTGCAGGCTGACCAACTGGTTCAGTTTGTCTTCTTTCATCGCTCGGTATGACCCAAATTCGTCAACCCAAAATTATTTGCTTGAATACTCGGCGGCGGCGGCTTTCTTATTTTTTCGTTTGGGCCGCGTTGGGTTGGTATCTTCATTGAGATCCGGCATGTGGCTAGTGGGGGTGGAGTCGTCCGGTGTGGAAAAGGCAGTCGCCTGAAAGTTGCCGCCTTCCGAAGACTTTCGTCTCTTATCGGAATGACTATTAGACGGTTCTTCACCGATCAACATTTGCTTTCTCCACTTGTCGTGATCTTTTACAATCTCCCAAGCCGCTTGATGATTAAAACCAGAAGGATGAGTTTTTCTGTAATCTTGCAACGCCGTTTGCATGACGTTAAGATCACTACATCCACTCCCTCGTAAGCACTCCTATATTCAAGCAAGTAAAAATATATTTTAGAAAACTTAATATAATTAAATAAAACCGTAACTTAAATATATCATAATCGTTACCGCTTGTTGATGAAGGCCATTGAATGCATTCATTGTGGGTTCATGGTGGTCCATTTAGAAGTAATTTGATCAATTGTTCGGGTGGATCCTCCCAACAGTTGTGTGTAATGTTTTTGGACCGCCCTCCAAAAACTCCCTTTGCTTATTTCGTTACTCTTCTCCCTGTTCTCCTATACATAGCACCAAGCTTTTGCCAAAGCAACCTCTTGTGCTGTATTCCACTTCATTTCCCCCCCGCATCAACTTCTACAACTTGGATCCTCTACAAGCATCTCCTCCGCTTCATCGCCTAATTCTTCATCTCCATGATCTTGCAACTATGTCTCTGGCACAGTTTTTTCCTCATCATCGTCTTCTATGCGGAGCTCGAAGTCGTCTAGTTGGGATGTTGTTATTTAAGGCGGCGTAAAAAATTGTGGACACGGTTGTGGGTGGGGTTGTGTGCAGAACGGTTGTGGTTAGGGTTGAGTTTTTGGGAATTGTTGGAATTGAGTGTAGAATTGTTGTGGTTGGGGTGGCTTTGTGGAAAATTGATCACGGGCCTATAGGCTTCAACCGTACCCGAGCTCGAACCAAAACCCGAACCTCTAGCTCGACTACTAGAACCCCCGACTTTAGATTTCGAGGTTCCCCTCCCACCCTTCGAAACACTCTTTGATTTCTTTGGATACATTTATGTTGTTTGTGTGAAAGTAGCTTAGTTAAAATCTAGTTGTTTGTTTCTGTTTTGTTTATTTAAACTGTGTACAGTTTATACCATTTCAAAAGCATAGGCGGCTTTGGCCCAAGCCGGGGAGGCCATCCAGCTTGGGCCCATTTTTTATCAGAGGCACAATTTCTTTTATAAAATTCCTATATATGTGTGTGTGTGTGTATTTTTAAAATAGAAAACACATTGAACACTTAAACGTTGGGCCCAATAATAATCAATTTAAAACTTAAATATTATTAACTCAAAGTTCATTACATTATAAGCCCAATACCTTTTTAACCTATTAAATAAAAAAAAAATAAAGAACAACGTTTTTTTTCTGTTCAGAGTGGAACTTATTTGACACGTAACAAAAATTTAGTGACCCTATAGATGTTTTGGGGCATATGAAAAAAGAATGTTATTTCCAAAATGCGTGGATTGCATATAGAATGTTATTAATCATTCCAGTCACGATGACATCCACAGAAATAAGCTTTTCAAAATTAAAGTTGTTGAAATCATACTTACGATCCACAATGTCACAAGAAAGACTTAGCGGGTTAGCGATGATAGTTATCAAGAACGAAATCATAGATTGTATAAAGTGCGAAGAGTTGGTCCACCAATTTGCGAGCAAGAATACCAGGAGACCTTAACGAATCGTCGATTAGATACTAGTCTATTACGGTATGTAATTTCACTCATTCTAATACTATTATTTTCCAATTGTTATGTTTATTGCTATACTATTGATCCTCGTAAAATTTAGTTAAATTGTTTAATTTATTAAAGATTAAGGGGCATATTTTTAACGGCTCGGATAGGGCACGTAAATTCTCGGGGACGCCTCTGTTCAAAATAACGGTCAAAAAATGTTACCGTTTCATATAAAATAATTTCCAACGGTCAAAAAAATATTAAAATAAATTCTAAATTTCGACCGTTGCATTTAATAATCAGTGTTACTAGCACGGTAAACAGAACCAGCAAAACAGTTCACGAGACCACTACCAACATGAGTGACGGCGGTGTTACCGTGCTGGTAGTAGATACTCGTTAACAATTCGAATGACGCCGTGTCCCCCTTATAATCGGGTTGTAAATTTTAGAACTTTGTTGAACTTTGTAATACATTATGTTAACTATGTTTAAATTAATTGTATTACAGTATTAAATTATTATTATTATTATTAAATTAGTTAAATGAATTACTTGCACAAAGAAAAAGCATGTTGTCAATCCCCTATTGGATGTGGGTTACTGATTTGTTTAATGATTCTTTGCTTAAAGTAATATAAAAATTAATAAAAAAAAAAAATTCCATGGATTTAACATGATGGAATGTGACAAGAGTGATCTATACGTTAATTTTAATAGGTTAAGATGCTAGTAAAAATTGAACGGGTGATAATTTCTTGTATGTTATCGTTGTTGTGGTCCTGAAAATTGTCATGCTATGTACCATTGGTAACACACAACCAAGACGTAGTCGGATCAGCTCGATACAATTAAAAGATTGTTGTTTAAAATAATATTGGATTATTTGGTTTGGATTTTTAATTTTTAAATCGGCATATACGATTGAATACAATAGTTCAAATAATTGAACAATGATATTCTTATTTTTTTTATTATTATTATACATAAATTTTGAGTTTTGATAAAGATGGTGACAAGGCTTATCTATTGATGTATTGGCCTAACTATTTTGGACACGTAAAAACTTTACTTTTTTTGGATAGATCCGTCCTTGTGGATAGAGTGGTTTATTGATTTTGAATTTTAAACTATTTATAATGTTTTATACTTCTTATTCATTGAACAATAGAAGAGAATAATTGATTACTAAACCATACCTATTCGAACCATAACTTGGTGTGCCGAAAACCAATTAGTTCTGTCTAATTGGTTCAGTTTAAAGCAATCCAATTTAATGAATACCCTTCGGTGACATAATTTGGTTTGCCGAAAACTATTTAGCTCTTTCAATTAAAAGTAGAAAAATGCAATGTGTAATGTCAATTTTTTTTCAATATGATTGAAGTAGTTTTAAAAGTTTGTTATTATTAGAGGTGGAAAAAACCGGTTTGGAAAAAAAAAAAACAGAAACCTTTTTTTATAACTGAGTAGAACTTGGCCCAAACAGTAGGTTCCCCTAACCCCCCCCCCCCCCCCAAAAAAAAAAAATCTGGCAACCGTTTTTTTAATAAAAAGAACGATTTTTTTATATAAAAAACGGTTTATTTGGGAAAGACGGTTTTAAAACCAATCATAACCGGTTATTGCTAGTCCAACTTTTTTTCCGCAAAAACCGAACGATTATTTAAAAACCGGTTTGGATAAAAAAAACTGGAGTCGGTTTAAAAAAGACGATTATATGAAGGTTGTAAGAACTCGACTAAGGGGTGGATGTATCATTTTAACTTTCCGAGTTATTTTCTTGAAGAATATTCTCTCAACAACGCCATTTTATTGAGGTACACCAACACAAGTGGTTAGATGAATAATACCATTACTAATGAGATATTCTCGTCGTTTTATTCCAGAACCAAGCTAAAAATGCATTGTCTGACCGTATGTATTTGATATTGGTATTTTATTATGTAGCAACCATTTCAACAAAATCTTGAATAAGACTGAAAACATTATTTTTGGTTGACAACAAAGGTGTCCAACTCATTCTGCTGTAGTCAACCACAATGGTAATTGAAACATAATATGGTCCCTAAGTATTGTATACATATTAATTGAAACACACTTTAATATTGTTAGATGTTAACGTGCATCGGGTTTTATTTGCTACCGTGCATGGGTTCCTTTTTGCTAACGTGCATCAGGGCTTTGTTTGCTAACGTGCATGAGGCTTTTATTGCTAACATGCAACAAACTCTTTTTTTTTCTTACCAAACTTTTTGATTTTTTTCTCTGTTACTTTCAGTACCAACATTAATTCGTTAAAGTGATAAGCCCTTTTTTTTTACCTTTGAATGTCGATATTGTTATGTAGCAATAATTTTCTATGCGATTATCGGTGCTCATTTTTACCGTTTTTGGCCACTGGTACCGGTTCAGTACTTATTAAGTGGTTACGCACGCGTTCCAAGGCAATACGCGTGTAACAACGACTCTAGTTAACATGATAGGCACAACATATATCATATTTAAAAAGTAAAATATAATACTATTCACTATTTAAGTATAGGTTAAAGATAGGATTATAGGTAACGCTGCAAACGAACAGAATGAATAAGACCTTGTTCGTTTTCGTTTGTTAAGGAAATTATATGTTAATGAACACTTACCGAACGAGATTTTCTGTTCGTGTTCGTTTGTTAAGGAAACACTCATGTTATGTTCGTTTGTGTTCGTTTATTATTTCATTCATGAAAGCTCATGAACAAAAACTGACATTAATGAACACAAAGTAGTGTTCATGAACAGAAACAAACACAAAGGGACATATATTAACTTTCAAAAATCGAATTCACATATATTAAGAAGTTAACTGGATCCACCAAAAATATAACTTAGTTATACAAACATACTTAGTACTTAACATAATACTGGGTTTGTTGATCTCATATAGCCATATACATACCTCACATAAATTATTTATTTATTTGGGTAAAATATATAAAAATTAAAGAATGTAAAAAGCATTAAAAATTAAAAACCTTATTAAATTATCAACCATAAATGAACACATTCACAAACATAAACGAATAAGTTACCGAACGTTCATGAACATAAACGAACGAACGCGAACTTTGTTCATGTTCATTCATTTAACTAAACGAACAAAATTTTTTGTTCGTCTTCGTTCATTTATTAAACCAACGAACACAAACAAACTTCTTAACGAACGGTTCGTGAACGATTCGTTGAAAGTTCAATTCGTTTGCTGTCGTAATGACAGGAACACATTGCATGTGACTAACCTGTTAAAATATTTAATTTATATTCATTTAATTAATCCATTCAAATCATGTTAGAGATTATATACCGAATTAGTAAAAAAAAAAAAAAAAAAAAAAAAAAACTAAAACTGAAATAGTCAAATTCTTTCGTGACCGTGATACTCCACTCAAGAGTTGATTTATTTATTTAGTCAACTAATTACCTACCAAAAGAACTTGGTCGAATTAAATAAGAGTATATGTTGAAATTAAGAAAAAGAGAAGTTTACGCTTTACACTCACACGGACAACAATTTAAAATACCCGCCATCTTTAGTTTTACCGTATAATTATAGTAAAACGGTCTACCGGACGACTGTAGTTTTTTTTTTAACGGCAATCAAACTTTTATTTCACTATGCTAGCAAGAAACTAGCAAAAAACTAATCCGGAGATACAAAACACACCCATACACAATTACAAACAAACCGCTAATGAACCCAATACACCTACTATCCCATTTTAGAAAAATCAAACCTACACCACGCCTCCCACGACATATCCGTCATCTTCCCACGATTCTTTATCCACAAGAAGCTCATTATCCTTATCTCCTCCAAGAGTTTCCCAACAATGACTTGTGTTTGATTAAAAACGAGAGCATTTCTTGCTTTCCACATACTCCATATTGCCGTTAAGATCACCCCGGGCGACTTTAGTTACAAGTTATAATTACACAAGTTTAGACCAGGGATTGTAGCGTTGGATAAATGATGGAAAAAAATGTCTATTTAATAGTATGATTAATGGATGTTACACGAGTTTATCAACATAAATAAAAGTGATATAACACATCAAAACCCTATGTCGATCATTCAAGAGGGTCTATTTTTTTAACTTTCAAATAAATATCATTTTAACTCTTCAAGATTATTGTATTGACAAAAATGATCCCTTCAATTTCTGCTAATCTCATTAAGCTTCTCAAATTTATACGAATATTTTGACTCTTAAAAGTGAGTATAACATTATACAAAGTCACAAACCATTAAAACGCTTAGTGGTTGATACTTTTTTTTATTATAACAATACTGGTAGACGTCGATTCTGACCAAACATCAGTAACAATATCGGTATATCGGAACCGTTATTGTTTTTATGATTTTCGATTGATGCAAAAAACAAGTTTAGATATCTTTTTTGGCACATCATGATTTTTTTTTGTTTTCTTTTTAGGTTGTTATATTGAGCATTGGTACGGTACCCCAACATTTTTAACATTTCATTTATTTCTCTATTTAACTTTTGTTTAAAGTCAGTCTGCCTCGGCATGTGCCAATACCATAACAAACCAAACCGATACTAATCGAACTCCCGTCGCACCCTCACGGCAATGCACGGGCTGAATCTCGCTAGTTAACATAATAAAGAGATAATGGCAAATAACAAAATAATAGTTAAATAAGTAATAAATTCTAAAATATTTAAGTTCATTATTCATTTGTTGATTGATGAATTAGAACTCGCTGATTTCCAGACGTTGACTCACCCACAACTTGTTTATTTACTGATTTTAATAAATAAATAAAAAAAATTCTGTTTAGGCTTCTTTACATGATTGTTACATTTGGTCAAAACACTTTGTGTTATGTCAAACATTATCGGTGTTTAGAAATCGTGTGTTTGTTGTTGATGCATTCAAAGATTTAAATATGAACACACGACCTTATTAGAAAGGTGTTGCCTCTTTTTTGTTTCCTTACCGACTCACAATGTGATGTTATTAAAAAAACACACGTTATGTTATGATCACAACACACAAGCATTAATTACAGATTATGTACTCATCAATCATATATGTGTGTGTTTGTGTACATTTAAGTATAAATTTGCAAAAACTATACAAGTATGAAGTATATACGCGTATACATAGTGCAAGTCAGCAGTGGCGTAGCCAGAAAATTTTTTCATGGGGTGCGGAATCTCTAAGCCCCTGGGTCGTTTATTATCATGTGGCTCTGGTCGGGTCGGGTCGTATACCAAAATTAATAACACTAAAATTATATAATCAACAAAAAGAAGCCAAAAGTAATTCAAACGTTGTTACATATGCATAACAAAATTCTAAAATTTAAAGTTGTTCTCTTCGGGTCTTCATTTTTTGGAATCTATCTATAACATTTTCTATCTCCACGTTTCTAAGCAAGTCTTTTTCAATAAAAATCATACAACTATCGTTTAAATTCTCATCACCAATCCTATTACGCAAATTGTTCTTCACAAACTTCATTGCCGAAAAACTTCTTTCAACTGTTTCGGTTGCGACGGGTAATGTGAGAGCTGGCTTCAATAAACGATACACAAATATAAAGTGAGGGTGTTTCTTTGTTTCAACCATCAGTTGTACAAGATTGGATAAACCATTCATTTTGGTAAATCGTGTATCCGCTTTTACATTATCAGTTTATGTAGCTCTCAAGTTCAACCGGAAGCCTTCTTTTATCTTCATCATCAAAATCATATGGATACATCTCGGCTAAGCGTAGTAGTTTTGGAACATAAAATGCACCAAAATTATCACAAGGACTCAAGTTATTAATACAAACAAGTAACTCAGATGTTACCTCGTTAAAACGATTTCCAAATTCTTGGATTTGCATATCTTGAATCGAATTGAAGCATTCAACTTTATAATTGTGGCGAAGTGTGACGTTTGTTTTTTTTCTTGGTATCCTTGGGTCAACGTATTCACCATCCATGTTTACCACTTCAAGTTTATGCTTATCACAAAAAGAGTTAACTAACTCTAAGAACTTGTCATAACCCTCAAATCTAAACTTTGTAAGTTGGTTCTTGGTAGTAGAAACCAATAAAACCCCGTTTAACAAATCTTGGTCTTTCCTTTGAAGGTTTTTTTTCTTTTTCTTTTAATCAATATTAAAACAATGTGGACTTATTATAAATTTTGGGCTTGGTCTTATTCTTGAATTTGAGCTACTAACTAATAAAATGGGCTAACTCAATATATGCAATTATATTATTTTCTTAGGGGTTGGTTTCAAAAATCCAAGGGGTGCGATTGAAAATTTTTGTGGGGTGCGGATGGGATAAACGCGTATATATAAACACTAAATTTTTTTTTTCAAGGTGTGCGCCCGCACCCATTGGGCTTAGGGTAGCTACGCCCCTGCAAGTCAGATATAATAAGTTTTACATATAAAGCGACATAGACATAAGTTTATACAGTTACTTCATTTATTAACTTAAAAGTGATTATGTAAATTACTTGTATATGTATTATTTACATATCACCTTTTGAAAAGGTGAGTTTGGCTTTTGCTATAGACAATAACCGGACCCAAATACTACGGTTTTAATGCATATTGGGTGCACAAGTAAACGATATGCATTCACATGCTACGGTCGCAATTCCAAAAGTTATTCAATGACCTTCAACTTTTAAGGAAACAAAATCAATGTAAATGACTTAAGGGCAAATTGCATTAAATTCACTCAATGACCTTCAACTTTGAGTCACTTCTATTGCTATGCTATGTCTTCGGTGTGCTTATCCGACCACTTATGCTAGAGTAAATCACAAGTACAGTGTGCTTCACCAACTAGCACACGAAGTTTTGCTAAAACGTTAGCCCATAAGGGAGACCGACCGGATGAGTTCGTTGATTCCTTTACGTTGTTTATGCACGCCATTGTTAACGTCAATTCTTCCTTTTCGGTCAAACCCACCATTGTAGAGATGATTTAGTTTAAAAAAATGGTGAAAATGGTAGAATTTTTTCAAAGAGAAATTGTAAAATTGGTAGGATTGGTGTAAGAATTTGTCTAAAAATGTGTGAATGGGTTTGATTTATATATAAATGGTAAACAATTTAGTTTAATTTTTTTATATTAAAGTTTGGTATTTGTAATGTGCATGAATGTGTGTGTTGTTTGTGTCGGCAATAAGCAGTGTTGGAAAACTCGGTTTTCGCTTGTACTCGGCGACCTACCCTGAAGCGAGTACTCGGCCTAATCGGGGGAGTACTCGGGGCTCAAATCGGCCTATGCAGAGAGTACTCGGAGTACTCGCTCAACTCGGCGACCCACCCTGGAGCGAGTACTCGGGAAGTAATCGGTCAAATCGGCTTTGTTTTGCAACATTGGCAACAAGTAACTGAACGGTAAATAACAATTCAAATTGGAAAGGGTGGTGGCGGTGTTGCCGCCCGACAACGGCAACCGCGGCCCCCTTGCCGTGGAGGGCCCGCCCCCTCTAAATGGCCCAAACTCGTTATGACATTTTCATCTTTTATTCCATCTTTTATATTAGCGAGGTTTTAACACATTAATTTATACAAGTAGTAATTCACCTAATAGTTTTAAATCGAAATAAGAAAGTTAACAGATCTCCGCAGGTTATGAGTGCCTTGTCAATTAGACAATTATCAAAAAAAAATGAAAAATTAAGAAATATTGCATAGAATAGTGTTGAACTTTTTAACTTAATTTCCATTTTGTTCAACCTTTTCTTTTTAATTAATAATGAGCATGAAATTGAAAATATTAGCAGATTTTGAGGTAGCACAAATGTGTCATCTGAAATGAGAAATGCACAGTATGACAGTATAGTTAATTTTATTTTAGCATTATGCAGCTAAATTTCAATATTAATAAGTCTTAAGAACAATAAATAATGAAATTAAATAGGATATCACATGCTTAACAAGACCATATTTCACGCATTTTGCAATTAAATATATGAAGAAAAAAATGTAGCTGTCATGAAACAAATTATGGGCATCAGTCACATCAAAATTGTTGAATGCTACTCTCTCGAAACATCTTATCAAAAATAAAATAAATAATAAAGGGAAGAAATTATAATTTTGTAAGTCCTGAAAACTACAGCTTCAGGATGAAGGTGTAAATATGATCATGGAGAATGCATCCAGTCACTTGTTTATCTTTACAAAAACCATCACAAAATTGGCATATTATCATCTGCAGTCTGCACCAACAGCTTCATATACCGACTTGAAACCGTCCCTTTCCAAGCATTGGGCGAGTTCAGCCTGCAAAACCAAAAAAAAAAAAAAGATTTTAGGGTTTAGGGTTTAGGCAGTCGGTACCCTTCATTTTGTTGCATTCAATATCTTTTAGTTCCCTTGTAAGCTAAATATAGACCAATATACAACAGTGAATTATTTGATTTTATTGCACCCATTGCACGACAAACACGCAGCAGCCATAGCATTATTTATTTGTATGGATTGAGGACCCTCTCTACCCTTAAATGTTCCTCTTGGCTCCTACATCTTATGTCATTGTTGAAAACTACTTTGTTACAAAAAAAAAATAATAATAATAATAATAACAACAACAATAATACATAATGTATGATTACCAACACCCTTTTTTATAGTGGTGTGACCCACTAATACCCCCCCCCCCCCACTATCTAATAGGACCAGGCAAAGGTTAAAAGAACAGAATCGAGCCTTGAGGCGTTTTCCCTTAGATTCATGAGACGCGTAAGC
This sequence comes from Ambrosia x helenae, assembly GCA_030844895.1. Taxonomy (NCBI): domain Eukaryota; kingdom Viridiplantae; phylum Streptophyta; class Magnoliopsida; order Asterales; family Asteraceae; genus Ambrosia; species Ambrosia x helenae. The sequence goes on from JAUTDX010000370.1 coordinate 98,571, forward strand.
CTCGAGGCGAACCAAGGCGAAATTAAAAAAAATAGAAAAGTTATATATCTTATAAAAAAACAATATAATTGACAAATAAAGTCTAAAACATAAAAAAAAAAAACCACACAACAAAAATAAAGTAACTGACAGAGAAAGGCTAAAACATCAAACACACATAAAAAACACACACAACCCCATGAGATGCACCCAAGGCGCACGTACAACATAACCTCATGAGGCGCTGCCTCAAATACGTTTCTCAGCGCCTTGCCTCGAGGTGCGCGCGTCTCCTGTTTTTTTAAACTATGGGACCAGGTAAAACGCAGGTTGCGTTGGGCAGGTGGCCTACATGTGGATGATGGATTCAAACCTAAGATCTACCTTTGAAAGAGAGAATCAAGCGCTTACCACTTTTTTAAATATATCCGTCTTTGATTATTAGATCTAAACCTAGTTCTTTATCCTTCTATGAATATAAACCAACAAAGCCATAAGCTTTTGCTTTTTTTTTCCAGTTTTAATGCAAACAAGTGCAGTCAAATGCACATAAGCAACATAATATGCATCTATTGTTCATGTATTCATATAATACTTGATGCAAAAAGATACCTTTATTTGAGGTATAAGGGCAGGTCCACCATAAGCAAAGGCTGTATAAAGTTGAACAAGAGTTGCTCCTGCTCTTATTTTCTTGTAAGCATCCTCACCGCTACATCAAGCAGACATTTAGTAAAGTGATTCATCCAGTAACTACATATGATTATAGTTAATACTCATTGACCAGAAAACAATATGCAAACTATGCACGAACCTGCTCACGCCTCCACACCCGATCAAAGGAATTTTTCCCTAATAACAAAGAAAGTGTACATTAAAGATAATGAAACAGTAACAAAAACCAGAACAGTCACCACATTGGCACATTCAAACACCCATACGTTCAATTAGTCCGTCTTTCGAAGCAGATAACGAAATTAAAATAAGATGCAACAATCACAGATATATAAACATACGGATATCATTTACCAGCAAACTAAATGTACCTTTGTTAAAATATACATGTCCTTTAGAATGTTGGTTGATAAGGTGAAAAGAGGCTTCCCACTCAGTCCACCAGTTTCTTTTGACACAGGATTGCTCTGCACTGATTCCGGCCGTGAAATAGTCGTATTTGATATAATCTACAAACAAGAAAATATTTATATATATATATATATATATATATATATATATATATATGTATATAATAAGCTCCATGATTGATGATTGCGGTTTAAAAGCTTAATGGGATTAGAGCAAAAACATACCAAACCATCCAAGCGGAGAGCAAGAGCAACCTACAATACCAAAATGAAACATATAGTGTTTTTTAGTTAAATTATAAAGTTGGAGATAATGGAAGGGATGTGAACGCTCTAAGAACCCTAAATTATAAAACAGAAAGACTTATGTAGCAAATATAAATACCGCCGCAATATCTTCAAGATCTTGCTTAGACAAGTCTGGAGCAATTTTAACTAGCAATGGAGGTGGACCCTCTTCACCCCATTGCATTTCATCACGAGCTGCTTGAACCTTTATTCATAGAAAAAATGTGATGATTTATGCGCTTCTACATATCTATCTATCAATCAACATATAATCAGATTATAATCAGATATTATTGACTAAATTCCAAACCTTCTTAACAAGGTCCTTTAACTGTTTTCTTCCTTGAAGCTGACGGAGTCCTGGCGTATTGGGTGATGAAATATTAATTACCTGCAACATGAAAATATTACCTACTGAAGTCACATTTTTAGTTGAAAGTCGAAAATTAAGATTAAGTAGAAACGGGAAAGGTACCAAGTAGTCAGCATACTGTGATAACGTATGTACACCTTGGACATAATCTGCGGCAGCATCTTCACTGGATTTGTTTTTTCCGATATTCACCCCAAGAATCCCGGGACCCGCTTTCCCTCCATGTTTGACGTCATCATTCGAAGATATTGAAGTACTTGATGTTTCATCTAGTTTTCTCTTACCATGTTGAGCACCCAACCGTTTTGCAACTGCAACAATTCCTTCACTATTAAAGCCACACCTATTTATTATGGCACTGCCCACAAACAAAAGAACAAATATTAACAAACAATGATGGTGTTTATATTATTAAAAAAATATTTTAATTTTAATAATACCCTTGGTCTCGTAATCTGAAAATACGAGGTTTTGGATTGCCCTCTTGGGGAATAGGAGTTACGGAGCCAACTTCTACAAAACCAAAACCTAATCCGAGTAAACCTTCAACCGCCTCCGCATTTTTATCAAATCCAGCAGACAGACCTATTGGATTAGAGAACCTCCTTCCCCAAACTTCTAGTCCTAGTATTTGCTGGTCTGGCCTTTTTTCTCGAGGGACCCACCCACGAGCTGCGGCGGAGACAGCTAGACGGTGAGCAACCTCTGGATCCAGCAATGCAAATAATGGATTTACAACTTTTGTTGCATTAAATAGCCAGCCACTGCAAAAATATCTTACTCATGTGAATAATCATTTATCATCCAATCAAATGGAATGAACAACTCAAGCTAATGAGAATGGAAAAGCATAAACAAAATATATTTGACACCATGAGCTTTAGTAGCCAAACAAACAAAGTTTCCAGCTTAAAAGTTATACGAAGTTATTGGGTTAGTCTGCTACCTTAGACTTGAAGTATTACATTTGCAGCATGGGTAGGTAGCGAACCCGCATGTTGCCATATACAAGTAGAGATAGATTGTAGTAAGTTACTAGCCTATGGCTACAATTTTGCTCACTCAACTACACCCAAGGTTGCAGAAGGAGCTAGGCGGGCGGTGAGGTCCAGCCTAAGGACTAGTCGGGACTAGGCAAAAATTAGGCGGAATTAGGCGTTTTGGTATTTTATACGTATTTTATATACATATATATATACACACAAATTTAGGTGTTTTTTGAAAATATGTTACGATATATACACATAATACTAAGAAATACTTAGAAATTTAATAAAAAAAAAATAAAAAATACCACCGCCTAGGCCCACCTAGGACCGCCTCCGCCTAATCCCCATTTCGCCTAATTCATCGCCCAGGGTGAAACTCTGATTTCTTCTTCAGCCTAGCGCCTAGGCGGCCGCCTTCTGCAACACTGACTACACCTTTACTCAAAAATCTTAAAAAACAAAAATATCTTATTTATTTAACACCATGAGCTTTAGTAGCCAAACAGCCTGCTGATTAGAATATAAAAATGAGGACGACAACAAAATACCTGAGGTGTATTTAATCTACTCCAAGACCAAAACTGAAGACCCTAATAGCTTTGAAATAGCCTCAAGAAGAAATATGAAAACCAAAATATAGTTAAAATATTGTTTTCCGAAACATGTAAGTTTCTTAAAAAATTTAGGTTCCAAATAAGATCTCGATGTTCTTAAAAGTTAAAACACCGTAATATTATAAAACATGCAAATAAAAAAGAAATAAGATGAAAACCTAAAGTACGCTGATAAGATAAAATAGATAAGATTCCTCAAAAATGTAATATCATGACACGGTTCTTCTCAATCATTCTGACCCAGTCACCCAGATTGGGCCAGAGTTACAAAAAAGGTACATCTTAATGGGAGAAAGGTAACTGAGTAGAACAACATGAATCATGCGTGACATCTATAATCATCAACTCATCAAGGCATCAATCAAACTGGCATTATCATACAATTTCTTCCTTTTTCAACTAATTATACATGCCCCTAAAAGATCCATGCTTCCACAAACCATGACAAGATCACCCTAGTCAAATGCCTTTCGTGTGACTTCGGTAAAAAAAAAAACTGATACTATAAATATAATATGTTTTCTTTTGTCTTTAGTAGTTGCCATGCAGAAACAGGTTGTAGCTTCATGATTCGTGCATTCTTGTTTAACAAATAAAATCTATGCAATTGTCACTATATCTGTCTTACTACCAGAATGAGAGTAGAGCGAAGAAAGACCATAGACAACTAGATTTATTCAATTGTCAAAAACAATATCCCACCTCAACCAAACTCTCAAAAAACTATTTCCACTATTTGTAAACATGATCACTCACCCCTATAAACTTATGATAAGTAGTAGGTGTGACCATGTGTCAAAAGGCTTTACCCAAGCAAAAGGTATCTCGCTTTAAGATTTTGACTACTTTGTCCAAAATAACATTGCTAGTAGAATTTCCATATGTGCAAAATCAATTTGCAAGAAAGTCGACCCTTCATAATGATAATGCAAATAAGTAGTTCTCAAAGAAATTTCATAACCTTGTGCATATTTGGAATGTTACACAAATCTTAATGTGTATATACAACACAGCAACAAAAATAAAAAATAAAATTTATCAATCAAATAAAACTTGTTGTTTTACAGTGTCAGATTCCTTGTCCATTTTCCCTGGCACCCTACCCTACTTTTTACTATTCCAGCTATAGTTTAAGCATACTACAACTAAGCTCGATATGCTAGGCGCTAGTAATAAGATTCATTTTTTAGAGACACTTTCATTAAAAAACGGGGCTATATATTCAATTGTTAAATCAGAATTTTGTTTTTCCTACTGATCCCAAAGAGAAGCCATGTCCTAATATTGGTGGCTCGTACAAGATTTTGGAAATGCAAGTGATGATCCATTAACCAATTGACCAAGGAAACAAAAAAAACATGATGGTGATTGTGGACGACACTTTTGGAAAAAGAGAGGTGGAAACATAACTCAGACGAAGATGATTTACGTGTGTTACCCTAGAACTGTTTTCGGAATTTCCATTCATCTTTTTTCTTTGTCCAAGATAACAAATAGTTGTTATACTTGTAGATGATGACTGTTTACTTGATTGTTAGATGTTAAGAAGAAAGAAAAGGTCGTTAGCTGATTGAGTCACATAATTTTTTTATAGTGGACGAAATTCAGAATCCTCGTTGGAGAGTGTAATGGAAGCATTGGCACTTGGATGTGTGTAGTAGAAAAAAATTCTTTGCTATTGAATTTTACAGATTTGAACATTTTAAGCATCATAATAACAACCTTCTCCTAATCAACAAAATAAGCATATAACTATTGTGTTCTGCGAGCGAAAATATGTGATGTAATCCACATGAACTGATGAACAAGAGCACTTTTCACACATTATGCAAAATACCAATGCTTCTATAAACCTCATAGAAGAGTAAGTACTAAGTTCACGTGTCATACAAAAAGTGAACTCGTACTCGATGAAACAAGCTAGACAAAAACTCTAATTTTCAACATCCAATAAACATATAAAAATAACCATAAGTTCTAACAGTTACTAATTATCTTTGACATGAAGAAAGAACAACTAGAATCCCAAAACAGTCGCTAGATGAGGGTATTACACATATCTCCTATATCTTCATTTGAACCCATGTACCAGAACCCAACTTTGAAAACTGTTTTCTCAACCATCATCCTTATCTCCTTGAAGGTAAGCAATTTAATTTAGGTAATCCTCTTTGGCAAAACCCAAGTGGTTAGGACCCATTTTTCAAATCAACCAAAGCCCCAACCCCACATCAAGCAACCGATTTGAAAACTCACTTAATCTCGCTTACGCTAACATCCAACTGACAACTTAAAGACGTACCTCTCATACTAATAGAACAATATGTCAAAAGGACATCCTAAGGCTGATGAAGATATTAAAAATCTAGTCAACTCTATGTTAGCTTCAGTTCATTCTTGTCGTGTTGTGTTCATGCAGTTGACCCATGTTCCACCATTCACACATTGTACTTGATATGTTCTCCTTAATATTGATAATTGAGCATTTATAAAATAAATAAATAAAATAAAAATCTATGTAGTTAAAGGCGCGGGTCCAGGCGAGGCATGCTGAACCGTGATGCACTGATGCAACTGTCCTCAACTGGCAAAAAACGTCTAAACCAGCCAAGACTAGTTTCAAACAATCTAAGCTAGCCAACCAGTCTACACAAGCCAAAAGACAGTCTAAACTCTAAACCATCCAAAAACAAGTCTAAAAACAGCTAAACATTACATGAACAGGCGTTCACCTTGCATGTCTCGGGTGTGGATTTTTTTAGAGTCTTGCGCCTAGGTGACAAGCTCACCTTTTTTTGCCTTGAGCCTTCAACTACCTAGGTAAAAATATGCATTTACTTTCAAATAAAAAAGTTGGGTTTTTCTTTTTGCAAGAGGTATAGTTTATAAGTAGTTTTTTTTTTTCTTTTTCAGAAAAACTTATTTCTTTCAAAAGTAAACATCTTGAATTAAGCATCTATTAACATATAGAAAAAAAAATACTTTTATCAAGAATTTTTTTATGTTTATGTGTACTTGTCTTTACAATGACAAAAACTAGATGGTTATTCATAGAAGTAGCCCTTAATTTGATAAAATCATTATTTCAACATTACACAACTTTGTTTGCTTTTATGTGATACATGTATTCGTGTTAAAATCTTTGTAATAGAAAGGATTGAAAAAATGTTAATAAATGAAGAAATGGGCTTGTGAATCCTCCAATGGGTCAGCCTAATATGACATAACCCTTTTGACTACCCTAAACAAAGTTTGGTTTACAAGAAGAGCAAAAAGACGCACTTTTTTAGGTTTTTTCGCTCAGCGCCTAGAGGAAATACAAGAAGCGCAAAATAGGCGCACTCTTTTGGGTTTTTTCCTGGCTTTTTTGGCCTGAGGCGCGCGCCTCTTGTATGCAGCATACTTCTTTGCAGAAAAATATTGTACCTTGGGTTTTTTGGCTTTTACATGTAGGTAAAATCATATAAAAACCTTATTTATAACTATATTTTGGGTAGGGAAACTTAAAAACCTATAGGACATATAGGGATATATAAAAAAATTATATTATTCTTGTGCCTCAGGTACGAAAAGCCTACCGCTTTTGATTTTAGACCTCATCACTTTTGTGTGCCTATCGCTTTTTAAAGCCAAGAAACATTCACCCCTTCGTTTTCCTAATTGGCCATTACGCATTTCAATACATTTTACAGTCTTATATGACTAGTTCTATTCGTGATCTTAACCGTGCATAAAAAGATATATTATTATTCTTATGATCTATACAAACAACAGACTCTAAGTGGATAAACTATAAAGAAAACAAAACAAAAGCTATTGTATGTTAAGCATGTTATTCATGAATCAAAAGCTTTTCATGATCCTTTCCAATTAGTCTACGTACACGTTAAGGCACTAATGTCAGAGCATTCTGACTTTAATCTTCATTTTACCAGATTCAATAGTAGAACAGTAATTTACATTTACCACTCTAAAAATATTTTCCATACACTGAAAATAAGGGATATTCATTGTTCCATGTTAAGCCTCCTTTTCACCTAATTGTACTAAAAGACAAAACTTGCACTTCCCTACACCTACTTAATTTACTCTAAACATAAATTAACTTGTATCCTTCATTGTGCATCATGTCATCATCCGAAAAGCTATCATTTTTTCAAAAGAACAAATCATACCATATTATCTAACAATCAACTAATTCCACGCAATATAACTCGTATTCATAAAAGAAAAAAAAAATCAAGATTAAGTACCCGAATGTTGCTTCATCTACAGTGCTGGCATAAGCTCCTCCAGCTATAACCAGTCCAATAGTGGCTCCTGTAAGTAACCTTCCCTACAGTTTCATAATAACTCGAATTCAAAACCCTAAAACAATTCAAATAAATTTTATTTCTTAATAAACTTTATCATTTACCTCTCAAAACACAAAAAATAATAAACTTAATTTCCCAAAATAATCACCTTCCAAAGCAATAACTTATTCACATCATTTTACATAAAGCACAAAAAAAAAGTCAAATATGGTGGATGATTATGCAACTAACCTTCCCTAACCCTAAAACCATACAAATTCAAATAATATCTTAATAAACTTCATCATTCTTACCTCTCAAAACATAAATAATAAACTTAACTTCAAAAACTAATCACCTTCAAAAGCATTTAACGTTAAACTATTCACATCATTTAACATAAACCACAACCAAAACTCAAAAGTATCCATATTTTTTTTAAATTCACTTTTTTTTCCTACAATAACACCAATTCAAAACCCTAAAACCATACAAAAATTCAACTAATTTCTTAACAAACTTCAAATCCCATTCACCCTCCAAAGCACTTAACTTAAACTATTCACATCATTCCACACAAACCACAACCAAACCCCAAAACTCAAAAACCCAAACACCCCTATTTTTATAAAAAGATTACCTTTCTTGAAGAATGATGAAGCTTAGGTTTAACAACATATTAACTTCCAAAGCACTAAACTTTAAACCATTCCCATCATTTTACACAAACCAAAACCCAAAAAGTCAAAATACCCTTAATTTTTATATATATAAAAAAAAAAGATTACCTTTCTTGAACAATGAGGAATCTTAAGTTTAACAAAAACTAAACTTCCAAAGCTTTAAACTTTAAGCCATTCCCATCATTTACACAACCCACAACCAATACCCAAAACTCAAAAACACAAAAACACCCTTATTTTTACAAAAAGATCACCTTTCCTAAACAATGAGGAAGCTTAGGTTTAACACAAAAAAAAAAAACCCTTCCAAAGCTTTAAACTTTAAACCATTCCCATCCTTTCACACAACAATAACCAAAACCCATAACCCAAAAAGTAAAAAATACTATTATTTTTATTAGAAAAAAAAAAGATTACCTTTCTTGAAGAATGAGGAAGCTTAGGTTTAACAACAGAACTTGAAGAAGCAGAGCTGTAATATCTTGTTGAAGCAATGGGAGCTGTTATTGATTTCAGCTTCTGATTCAAACAATCTTTCAAGAATCTTAATGCAACTCTGCCCGTCATCTTTTTAAAAAAAAATGATTATGGACAATGGTTTTGTTTGTTATCTTGTTCAGGGTTTTGATTGTTTTGGAACAAAATGAAATCTTTTTGCTGTTTATGAGTGGAATATGATCAAATTTGGTTGTTTAACGTAGGAAAATTGATTGTCGGCTTATGTTGTTTAGAAAGTTAGAAACCCTTGGTTCTTTGAACGATTATTTTTTGGTTGTAGTTTAGCTTTGTGTACTTTGGTTTTTGTTTTTGCCTTTTTTGGTCCTTTTAACTTTTTTTTTAGATAAATGTTTGGAGGGTTTTTTTTTCTTTTTCTTTTTGAATCATTTTCAAAGATTTGTCAAAGGAAATAAATCTTGACAATGGTTTTGTTTGTTATCTTGTTCAGGGTTAGGATTGTTTTGTAACAAAATGAAATCTTTGTGTTGTTTATCAGTGGAATATGATCAAGTTTGTTTGTTAGGGAAGAAATTGAAGAAATTATACGCAGTTTAACGTATGAAATTGATTGTCGGCTTATGTTGTATAGAAACCCTTGTTTTCTTTGAATGACATGTTTTCATGTAGTTTAGCTTTGTGTACTTTGGCTTTTGTTCTTGTCAATTTTGGTCCTTTGATTTTTTTTTATTTTTTATTTTTCTGATGAATGTTTTTAAGTTTTGATTTTGAAAGATTGTGATTTCGGTTAGAGCTTGGACAATACAAAACAAAATGAAATAGTTTACTCAATCTAGTTGTGCAGTCTAGACCCAAGCAAGAATACTAAAGAGTTGGAGTGCGTGAGATAGGTAGTTTGTAGCTTTGTGGACGTTAACGTGGAAAGAGGGAGAGTCAATGTGGAAAGACGGATGTGAGGAGAGAGAAGCTTGCGGTCTGTGGGAGAAAAAGTCTGTGAGAGATAAATTGACAGTGATTAATGGGAAATATGTGGTTAGTAGGTTTTTGCCTTAAAACTCATAAGTGGAGATTGATAGGCTCCAGCCCATTGCAGATGCTCTTATAAGTAAAATCGTCTGAATTTCTCCTTACAAATCAAATTGTGAGTTTCCTTTATAAAGAAGGTTGTGTTCTTACAAACAACATTTTTACAACTTTAAATCATCATTTAAAACTTGTGTGTTACCTTTCATTAAACTTTTAAATTTTAATGTTAATTTATAAATTCCTAAATGGATATAGATTTATTTTGTATTGTATACATTTACCGACTATTTTCAATTATCTTGTGACATTTTTAACACTTTTATGTACAGACATACGTAGTTTTCAACAAGTGTATATGAAGTAGTTTTCGACAAGTGTATATGAAAATGAAACGATAATCGGACAATAATTGATTCGATCAATTAACCTAAATTAATAATTTGGACAGTTTGATTTATAAAGATGAAAATCTTGTTTACCTGTTTGGCCGGAATAGCATGCCTCAAATTAGTCGAACTAGACATCAAATCAACCTAGCTCTATAATATGGTATACGAGAATACAAATAGTCCATTTCTTAGTAATAAATATAAATACTAAAAAACAAGAAATACATGAAAAAGGACTTGAGTTATTATTATTAACCATGTTGCTCATTGTAACATTCTCAAATAATTATTACAATTGGTTCAAACCTATAAATCTAATACAATGTTTTGAAATGAAGCATTAATGCAATGGTTAATCTCAAACTAAAACTTTACAAGCCTCCTGAAGATTAGCTTGAAACGCACCATACGGTTCTTCGTCGCTATCGCCAACAATTTCTGGGATCACCGCTAGTCACGTCGTGAATTCCCTTTGTCCCTCAAACATCAGAACTGCTGCTTATGATAACAAAACGAAAAAGAAAAATAACTGAAATTTTTGAAGTTAAGAAAATTACAACAATAGAATGTAGTTAAAAATATAACTGGGAGGCAGTCTCCCAGTAACTTATGTTTACAAAACCATGAAAAATGATTGTGATAATTTGGTATGATTACCGGCAATCTGCACCAACCGCTTCATAAATTGACTTGAAACCATCCCTTTTTAAACAATCTGCAAGTTCGGCCTGCAGAATGAAAGATACAGACTTGTGATAACAGAAAATTATAGATGATGTAGAAATACACTAGAGGTGGCCGTTTGAAATTCATCTAAAGTGTTGGTATAACCCGGTTATGTTTTATCTATAATGGGTTAAAAGTTATAATAAAGCAAAAGTAGGTTAAAGGGAACATGTCAAATGTGTCGAATCTGTTTAAATTCATCTAAAGTGCATCATTAATGCATACCCCCCACCCCCCAAACGCCCCATATCATTTCAAAATTATATAACTTTTGTAATCACGTATGACAAATTATTTATTTGTTTTCAGACTAAAATATGTACAAAAGTGTTTCAGCCACTTGCCCAACGCTAGCTGCGCTTTGCAAGGTCCCACTGGTTAGCAGAGTATTGGTTGGGCCGTGAGTTTTCCCTTAATGGGTACTCATGATTACAAACGAAACAACTACAAATTCAGTTGCCTCTAAATTACACCAACAAGACAATAGCGATGAGCAAAAGGCCACGCAATATACTTTTTGCACCTTCGTTTATCCAACTTGTATAATTTACTCTCCTTCTGGAGAGAGGGGGTCAGGTTCCATTACATCAGGTGCAAGTTGCTACCGTGCTATTACTACTTGAAATCGACTTTTAGTGATAACCCTATCAGCCCATTTTTCTAGCCTGAATACATTCTCACATCTATACATAATGTTTCATAGCTAAAAAAGACCATTTAGAAAGACAATGTTATATATACTTATTAACTAGGTCTAAATTGGGTTCTTGGTCCTAAAATTATTAAATCAACATTTCCATAAACCAACCCAAAAGTTAGAAGCGAACAGCGGGAGCCACATCATACCTTAATTTGAGGTATAAGGGCAGGTCCACCATATGCAAATGCTGAATAAAGCTGAACAAGTGTTGCTCCTGCTCTTATCTTTTTGTAAGCATCCTCACCACTACATCAAGTATAATTTGGTAAGGAATTTATCTAGTGATGTAACAGTTATAACTTGACAAACACTCTAGATGAAAACGAGACACGAACCTGCTCACACCTCCACAGCCAACCAAAGGAATTTTTCCCTACAAAATTAAAATATATAATATATTCTCCTATTGGCTTTAGAAAAAAATTAAATAAAGAACAAACAGCTCATAAAAGGATCGAGATGTGCACGTTTGTAAGAAAAATGAACAACTTTTATAGCATAAAAGGCCATATGTCATATTAGGTTTGTAGTGAAAAAACAACAGCGGAAAATCATCATAAAGTCAACTATACCTTTGTTAAAGTATACATGTCCTTGAGTATGTCATTTGACAAACTAAAAAGTGGCTTCCCACTCAGTCCACCACTTTCCTTTGACACAGGGTTTATCTCTACTACTTCTGGCCTTGAAATAGTTGTGTTTGATATAATCTACAAGAAAACTTTCAAATCCTTGGTGAGATTAACCAACGTCAAGCAGATTCATGATCAATCTAGAACTGAAATGTGAAAAATACTTATTTCTTGAATAGGCATGCAGCTATGTTTTAAGCAACAGCTTTTTATAAGATGTAACTACGTTTTTTTCTATTAAAAATATGCATGCAATGTTACTTAATTTAGGCATTTGCATAGAGAAGCTGAAGCATACCAATCCATCCAAGTTGAGGTCAAGAGCAACCTACAATATCAAAATAAAACAGGTAAAAACCTTTTAACTTAAAAAGAAAAAAAGTATTGTGTTGCAGATATATACCGCTGCAATATCTTCAAGATCTTGCTTAGACAGATCTGGAGCAATTTTGACGAGTAGTGGAGGGGGACCTTCTTTACCCCATTTCATTTCATCACGAGCTGCTTTAACCTTTAATTATACCAAAAGAAATGACAGTTGATTATCTCTAAATTAGTAGACAACTAGATTAAAATAATAAGTTAGACTGAATCTCAGACCTTCTTAACAAGATCCTTTAACTGATTTCTTCCTTGAAGCTGCCGGAGTCCGGGGTATTTGGGGATGACACGTTAATTACCTATAACATGATTAACCAAACGCAATGGAAATCAATTGCAGTATAGAAGCCTATAACTTGAAATCCTAAAGAGGTCAATAAAATGTTCATAACCCGATAAAGGAAGATAAAGAATAGCTGCCCAAACTAATTAATATATAAAGATGGAACTTAAGCAGAAAACTAATAAAAATCAAGTGTCAAAGGGAGGCTACCAAGTAGTCGGCATACTGGGACAGTGAATGAACACCTTGTACATAATCTGCAGCAGCATCCTCACTGGTTTTATTCTTTCCAATATTGACCCCAAGAATCCCGGGGGCCGCTTTCCCTCCTTGCTTGACTTCATGTTGAGCCTCCAACCTTTTTGCAACAGCGTCTATTCCATCACCATTAAAACCACACCTGTTAATAATGGCACTGCCCACAAACAAAGCATAATGTCAGGTTAGAAAACAAAACATAAGCTTCAAGAATGCAATCTTTCTAACATTAATATAAAAAAAAAAAAAAAAAACTATTTGCTACTTACCCTTGGTCTCGCAGTCTAAACATACGAGGCTTCGGATTACCGTCTTGTGGAAGAGGAGTTACTGATCCAACTTCTACAAAACCAAAACCTAATCCAAGTAAACCATCAACAGCTTCTGCATTTTTATCAAATCCAGCAGAGAGACCGATTGGATTGGAAAACTTCCTTCCCCAAACTTCAATCCCTAGTATTTCCTGATCTGGTCTCTTTTCTTTAGGCACCAACCCACGAGCCGCAGCAGAGATAGCCAGGCGGTGAGCAACCTCGGGATCCAGCAATGCAAACAAAGGATTTGCAATTTTTGATGCTGAGAATAACCAGCCACTACAGAATTGTCCATCAAGAAAGGTAACAACCAAAGCTAATAGAATCAAACAAGAATATAACTGGTCAATGTAAAATGTTACTCGCATTGAGTAATCGCTTCAGTTTTGCGGTGATTTTTTTAGAAAATTTTTCTTTAGTCGGTTTAGGAATTTTCAGACCTTACTAAACGGTTTGGTTAACGGTTTATGCTCAGCGTTTATTATAAGTTATACACATAACATAATTGGGCTTTATTTAACATTTCAATATACAGAGAGTCAGACTTCTAATTTTCGACCATTAGTACATTAAAGCTTTCTAACTTTGATCGTATCATACGCATTTTTTTATTATAAAGACACAATAAGCCTAAACTGTGAATGGTCGAGAGCCATTACTAACATGACTATAAAAACCGTTAAAACCAAACCTTGAACACCCAAAATCATGCATATCCTGATTTTAATTACCTCACTGTTGCCTCATCCACAGTGCTGGCATAAGCTCCACCAACGAGGCCGATAACAGCTCCTGTAAGCAACCTTCCCTACATTTTAAACCATCTACATGTTCAGATTTCAGAACCCCTTAAAAATGAAATCAGTCGAACCGCTATACCCATTAATATAAAAACATCCATCATTCACTCCCTTTCATCCCAAATAGCATTAAGTGTTAATTTCTAACACTAAAACCTAACAACGTTCAAATTCAAAGTAAACTATACTAAACTTATAATTGTCATCAAATATTGGTCAAAGTAAACCCATGCAGTTATAGCGGTCCAAAATCAAATACATGTCAAGAGCTGATATTTGAGATATAGTTTATCGCAGTGGGATATCAGTAATGTTAATATCATACATAATTACATATACACGTATATAAAACGTAAAACATATATAATTTCATTTCATAACTGGCAATTACATTAAGATATCAGGCAGACGCCACCCCAAAAGTCAAAACTCGAAAGTGCTGATATTTGAAACATGATCTAATTATAAACCATGAAACAGGCATCCAAACAAGGGTCAATATGAGTCAAATAGGGAGCAATAATAGCGATAACAGCTATGTGTGTAATCTAACAAATGAAAGTTACCATCCTAGACGACGCAGGAATATTCGGTTTGGATGTTGCAGTAGTGGAATAATGCCTGCGATTAGCAATAGGGACTGTCAATGATTTCAGCTTCTGTGTCAAGGATCTTTTCATGAACACGAATGTTATTCTTCTCGACATGTTTCTAAATTTTTATAAAAAAATATATATCAGCTGCAACACACGATGGTTAATGTTTGTTTCTTATTATTGTTAGAAATTTGGTTATGGTTTTGGATGCGAATATGCAGAGATGTTGAATGTGTTTTGACGCTAACTAGAACAAGAGTGTGGTCGGCTTAAAGGTAAAACCCTTTCTCTTTAGCTAAACTTTACTACTTGCTAAGGTTTTTGTTATTGCAAATTTAGTCCTTGTGCTTTTTGGTTTACTTATGTTACTTTTATGTTTTTAAAGTTTATGAAAAACTAAAGATTGTTTACGATTTTTGTTTGTTTTTTTTTTTTTTTTTTTTTGTAACTAGTGGGAATGCCCGCGCGTTGCCGCGGGTGTTATGTTTTTTTGTCGCACGTTGCACGGTGGGTTTCATAATTTATTTTTAAAACCAATTTGCTAATACAACTAACATATCAGTAGTACACGAAGAATAATTGAGTAGAAACCAAATAATTGAGTGCAATCTAATCCGACCTCTTAAAGAGCTATCTGAAAAACAAAATAATTAGCATAAGAAAATATATTTGTACAAAACAAGTTATACGTATAGCAACTCAAAACATGAAGTAAGAAAACGAAATCAATATAAAAAAATATGCTCAGTTCATGACTGTTACATGTCTACTTACATCTCTAACTCTTAAAACATTACATATTTTTCCTTTTAAATGATATTTAAGTGATCTCCCGGGACTAAAATAAAATATAGACTTAACTAAAATTCTTACTTGCTGCACAATTTGCTTGTTATTAACCACATATTATTATGTATTTCCACTTCATGACTGCATTAACATTAAATACAATACACTAAAAACAAATAAACAAATCAACGTACGATACATATACAATCCCACACCGGACGGGCTTTGCTCATGTACAGCCCTGAGCGAGATGCCGTTCCAAAAAAAAAAAGAAGCTTACCTTTCTGTGTAACAATAAGCACTGCTAACTGGTCGAATATCGCTGAATGTTTCTTCCAACTAATAAAAGTTTAGGTCAAATTTAAACAAAGAGGCAGGTTACATGATATTTTTATCGTATGTTGTTATAAACATGTTAAGCTTTTGAAATAAACATAAAGAATATATTAATATTAACACACACGTACCACCCTTGAAGAGGTTCCATGTCCTCTAGTTTCCAAAGTAGGGTACTGAACTGCTTAACTTGTAGTTATGTAACTCAAAGGCCAGCGAATTACATGGTAACAAGCCGATAGTAAGAAGATATCTAAACCTACCTAGATTTGGTCAAGCTTATACGAACTATGCAATATGCATTACAATTTAATAGATATTAAATAGTAAAAGTAACTTTTCACAGGTGTGTTCCACAAAAAAAAAAATAATAATAATAATAATAATTGAAACACGCAGTAACATGATCAATGAAATAACCAAAAATCAGCTAATGTATTTATTACCATCCATAAAGTCCTTGACTGGAACAAGCATATACAAAACCAAATAGATACTTTGGTGGCTTTGGTGTAACCTTTGGAATACTTGGAGACCTATGTATCCCACTCTATATGCAATTGAATTAATACATGATATAAGATTTATATGAAAGAAGAAAGGATACGCTTTTTGTCCAGCTCCTTGGAAGGCTGGATCCAAATCTCTCATAGAAACAGATATACTGTTGTTTTTACTTCACTATATGGCTTTTTAAAGCTACAACCTGAATACCAGGATGCAGTTCAAAAATTCCCTGAAATGTGTATTAAAAAGGTCAATGGAGATCCTAAGCATTAGTTTACAACTTACAAGCATTTGGTGAGGGTACATATGCAGCTTAAGTTTGACATTCACTACAATCTTAGAACTAAGGTTACACGAGCATGAAGAAATTATTATGTGAAATACACAGCTTGTTAACGAAAATAAACAAACACATTTGGTTGTACAGAGACGGGCGCGCGCTTCAGCTTTTGTGAGCAAAACACCACCCAACTTTACTAAACCAAACAACTATCTACCTTACACCTAACTTACACAAAATTCAACTCATTAGCATCCCAACATTTCCTAGAAAAAACCTTCAAAACTCAAGTAACATCTTTACAGAATCAAACCAATTAACCTATACACATAACAGTTCAGATGCAAGACATAGAAACAAGACCCATTTCAGAAAAAAAAATAATAAGAAATAAAAGGTGTAAACAACAGAAACCAAGAAGAAGCATAATAATAATAATTGGGTTAATGAGGTGGTACCTGGCAATTTGTAGTGAAGTGTTAGAACTTAGAAAAACTACCAACTGAGATGGGCTGTGTAGTATTAAAAATAAAATAATTAATATTTGGGCTCAAATAGGCTTGTAAACATAATAATAAATAGCCTTCACCTTCCCACTCTATATTAAAATAATTAATATAATGAATGTTGCAAGTTGTAGTTGAATACATCAGCACACAGAAGACATATTTAATGGAAATATATCCCCTATCATTTGAATATGGCCACTCTTATACACTACAATTGGTTTTTAGTAATGTTACGGCAAATGAAAATAAGGGCAATCCCTAGATACTAATGAGAATGCCTGATCACTAACCTATAACCTGACATATATGGTAGACCCAAATTAAATGATAATACAATCATCAAAATAAATAAACGTAAAGGGAAAGTTATGCAAGGCGGATAGAGGAGCTCACTTGAGGAAATTCAATGGTTCTACATAAAACTTAGGACGCTTAGTTCGGGTTCCCGTTTATATCTCTTTGAATCCTCATATTTTGGATCAAGGGCGAGAGAGAATTATCCCAGTCAGCCCATACTCCAAATCCTGTTGGCAGAAAGTAAAGATACGTTAATGTTCCATCAGTCCTTAATAATTTAAAGGTGTGGTCGAATGACTGCAATACTAAAGCTAGATACCACCATAAAAATTAACTTAATAAACCAATGCAATCTCTCACCCGCCTTTTAACTCAGTTACATATAATCCCATCTAGTAGATCGTATTCAATGAAGGGGACGTATACTTAAACCTGTGAAAATTAATGATTTATAAGGTTTTATGCATTAATAAGACTTTGGGCTGCATCAAACCCATTTGACCCGTTCCCCTTTTGGTCAACGCTTTTTATTTGAGTCGTCCCCCCATGTGGGTAACTTTTTTAATTTACTTGTTTAACATAAAGCACAACCCATAATTGTTATAAATGAATCACTATTAAAATAACTTAATGTGAATGACTGATTTAAGAAGTTGTATGAATGACAAACATACTTTGGGTGACTTTCAACCCAACCAGTTCTTCGTTAGTATCGTTTATTTTAGTATTTTGACCGGTTTGAAAAAGAAAACAACCTAAATCGGCCAATTTATAAAGACGGGTCTAAAAGCACTTTTAACTTAATGTATCCAGCTGACTAATTAGCCTATCCTAATTTATCATACTATTTAATTATACATTATACAATAGCAAATAACAATCTACTAATCAAAATTAAATAAATTAAAGACAAAATTACGAACCTACATCGTCTTACCTCCCTCTCGTTGCACATCGGGATCTGCACCAACACCGTCGGATAATCCTCCACATCCAAGCTTGATCAATACTCAAATGCAGCAACCGGTTTAATCCACCTCCACACACTAATAACAACCGATCCACCGATTGTACCAAAAACAACAAAATATAAAAATTCGTCAAACTCTGCAAAGCCAGAGCCAAATAATTCACGTTGATGTCAAACCAATGCGCATAAACATACTCCACCAAATCCGTCACGCAAAAGCAAGCAAGTACCTCAAAACATAACAATATAACAACAAACAAAAACCACTTTAATAACACGATAAAACTGTGTCTCAACACGATACGATAACCGTTCAGATGACGCATCAATTTTAATCCAACGGTTGGCGGTTTTAACAACTGAAACGACTTCTTTTACACTTCATCTTGTTTGCTGTTTGTTTGTATTTGGTGTCACTTGTAGCCAAGCATTGTTTACATAGCAATAATCAATGATTGAGAATTTGTTTTCTTTTTATTGATGGCATCAGTTACAAAAAAGCAAGGTGATTAAGGATGGAATTGAAACAGGATGTCGTCATGTCGAGTAACTGTTTCAAAAGCTAACGATTGAACCTATTTATTTGGTGGAATCGTTACCTTAGTTGTTGCTCATAGCTCTGTTGGCATCGATTTCTCGCCAGAATCTTATAAACCCACCAAAACGACATCCGCCGCACCTGGAAGGCTGGAATCACTACCGCCACCACCTGTTATTGTCTTCTGGACCTCTGGAAACAGACATCACCCTTTGTAGACTAAATGGTTTAGAATTAAATTATATCATTGATTACTCCGACGGTTTGGTTCTGTATTTAATCTCAAACGATTTGGTTCATCAATTTCGGTTGGGTTTCATCACTGCAATTGTAGAATGCGAAAGGATGGAGGGGTATAAAGGGGATGAGATTTTACCTTTGAACTAAAAATAAAACTTAAAATTACAATTTTAACCTTCTAAGTGTCTTAATTGTCACTATTATGCCTAAAATACCCTTAAATTTCTTGCTTAAATATGTTGTACATGTTGCTTCTTAAGTTGTACGGAAATGAAAATGACTATGCTAGCCATCACTCCTCCTTTATAATGTATTATAGATTTAATGAAATTTGATGATCATTGTCAAGTTCAATTTAATTTAAAGAATTACTAAGAGTTTCACTTCTCCTACTTCCATACAAAATTGATCTCCCTACAAAACTCGAATACACCAAATCGTCGCCAAGAGAGTAGGAGAGTCGGAGAAAGAAAGAGAATCAACAACGATCCGACACATGGTGGTGACCGTTTGTTCGATTATGAGCTGTTAGTGGTTCTACAAGGAAGTTAGATGTAACACTCCCAAAAATCCGTTGCAAATATTTTACGTAAATACTTGTGTTTTGATGATAAATAAAACGAAATTAAATGTTGGAATGTGGGTTATGTTCTAATACAGAGATGTAACACCCCGCCCCTCTCACCACCAATATTGTCCGCTTTGCCCATCCAGAGCTCACGGATTTGTTTTTGGGTGCCCAAGTGGAGACTTCCCAGGAGGTCACCCATCCTGGAATTTCTCCCACCTGAGCACGCTTAACTGTGGAGTTCTCCTCTCATCCACTAACATTAAGCCCCAAAACGCGTTGGTGATTTAAGAGGCATTGGATTACATATGAACCAAGGATCTCTCCTGGCCACGGCCAATGGGGGATTTTCCTGGGGTGTCACATTCACCCCCTGTTAGAGTCTCATCGTCCCTGATGAGGTATGCACCCACCATCCCGAACGGCACAGGAGTGGCTCTGATACCATCTGTAACATCCGGCCTCTCTCACCACCAATATTGTCCGCTTTGCCCATCCAGAGCTCACGGATTTGTTTTTGGTGCCCAAGTGGAGACTTCCCAGGAGGTCACCCATCCTGGAATTTCTCCCACCTGAGCACGCTTAACTGTGGAGTTCTCCTCTCATCCACTAACATTAAGCCCCAAAACGCGTTGGTGATTTAAGAGGTAAGACATTACTTATGAACCAAGGATCTCTCCTGGCCACGACCGATGTGGGATTTTCCTGGGGTGTCACATTCACCCCCCGTTAGAGTCTCATCGTCCCTGATGAGGTATGCACCTACCATCCCGAACGGCACAGGAGTGGCTCTGATACCATTTGTAACATCCGGCCCCTCTCACCACCAATATTGTCCGCTTTGCCCTTCCAGAGCTCACGGATTTGTTTTTGGTTGCCCAAGTGGAGACTTCCCAGGAGGTCACCCATCCTAGAATTTCTCCCACCTGAGCACGCTTAACTATGGAGTTCTCCTCTCATCCACTAACATTAAGCCCCAAAACGTGTTGGTGATTTAAGAGGCATTGGATTACATATGAACCAAGGATCTCTCCTGGCCACGGCCAATGGGGGATTTTCCTGGGTGTCACATGAGATAACCTCGTTTGTGTTGTTATCTAAAATACGAGTAGATAACACTAACAAATTAACTAAGTTAGTCAAGTTTCATAATGAAGTCTCATGTTTATGCTTCATAAGATAAACATAACTATATTTACTAAATTCATTTGTAAATGTGACGAAGTACCTCTCCCTATTCCTACCCATTGTCCCAAAAGGACCATAAACATCAGTGTGTATCAGTCCTAGTAGGTCCTTGGCTCTTTCTACAGCACTCGTAAATGGAGCCTTTGTTATCTTGCTACTCAAACGACATTCACACTTATCGAAGCCATCCTTGTTGATGGAATCTAGTATTCCCTCTGTTTGGAGCTTCTTAAGGTGATCCTTGTTTATGTGGACAAGCCTACAATGCCATATGTATGTATCATTAAAGCTAGATTTAGTACGTTTACTTGAGATTTGGAATACTTTATAGACTCCATTATGAGAATATAGCCTCAAAATGACACAACCCATTTAAAAATGCACAAATGTTATCACCATTAAAAGCATAATTAAATCATTGTTGTCTTAGTGTAGAAATTAATATTCCTAGTCAAATTAGGAATATAGCAAATATTGTTTAAAACAATTTCTAAACCACTAGGAAGTAAAAGAACAAGTTCCATACTACCTTGGCCACTACCCTTTGACCATTTCCAACAAATAGCTCTAGGTCGTTGCGCTTCAGTTTCTTAAAATTCCTTAGCTTTTGCAAATCGTTACAAATGTATGAGCCACATTCGGTGTCAACACACCCAATATTTGCTGCCAAAATAAAAGATTTCTATAACATTAATACCTAAAACCTACATGTGACGCTTTCTTATGTTTCCAGCTCTGCTAGGTACTTGAGACAATTCCTCTTCCAATACCCTGCTTCATCACAATGGAAGTACTTGGCATCATTTGATTTCTTGGAAGCATACTTTCCCTTACCCTTGCCCTTAATCTTGTTGTCATGCTTCTTAACTCGTCCTCTTTTGATCACCATACATCCCAACTTTCATGGGTATGTTGGCTTCAACAGTCCCACTCGTTCATACTATAGTTCAAAACAAATTGATCATATGAATTGGGTGGAGAATTGAGGATCACATTTCCTACAAGCTCACTGCTAAGTGAAAGCTTCAAGATGAGTAAGATAATCAATATAACCTTCATTTGCAGTACATGAGCATTGATAGAATAATGTTTCTGCCCTGCATACACGATCCGAGAAGTGATCACATCCCTTCAAATTGCTCATGTCTTGGCTTTTGCTAAACATGGCTTCAGACTGAACTTTCATGTCATAAGCTGACAAGTTTTCTAATGTTTGTTAAAGCTCACGAATCATGCAAGCTAACATGAGACAAGAGTTCTTGAGAGGATCACCAACATGTTTATATAAGGTCTTAATATTGTTCGGGTTCGCCAGGAATTGGTGCGTCCAAAACATAGATTTTGGATTCAAACTTGAGAACAATTTTTTTGCCAATTCATGAAGTTGGTGTTGTTAAGTTTCTCATTTTCAAGAATGGACATTAGTGAAAAGGTGGTGTTGGGACCGTTGTTGTTATTATTGTTGTGAGGCATCTGCAATATTCAAATAAACACACTCAATATTTTCATGATTAGTTCCTAATTAATTTATGACCCAATTTCAACAATTATCTTTTGGCAGTTGAGATTTCATATCATACACACATAGTGAATAGCCGAGCACTGTTCACTTTGTGCTATTACGCGAGTAGGTAACAATTACCAATTGTGTCTCTACACAATTCTCAATTTAGGGTTCCATAAAGATGTCACAGTGGTACGTTTAATCTCAGTTATGCCCACATAAGACTCTTTTAAGTGATATTGGTCATTTTTAAAGAGACATGAGACTGCGGCCCAACTGATTTAGACATCGCAAATTCACATCACGTCGAACCATAGACACTATGTAGGGTACGCACTAACCTTGGGGGGGGGGGGGGGGGGGGCTCCATTTGAATTGAGTATCTACATTTGAGAGTGGCATAGCAATACCGATTTCTTTTGAGTTTCGCTTTAATATTTTATTTACCGTGTAAGGTCAAAATATTATAGACGGCTTGTAGTATGAGGCAAGTCGTGCAATTTTGTAAAACCAATATTACTCGGTTCGTGATATATTTGAAAACCGCCTTTCAAATCACTCGACATGATTCATTTCTAAATACCCTATTTAAAACTATATTGGTGGAAATATTGCGGACTTGATTTGGAATTTAATAAAATTATTATTAAATTATGGCATAAATTAACACTTTAATTTTAACCAAAATATTATCTTTTAATAAAACTCCTTTTATTAATTTACATAACATAAAACTCCTTTTATTCAAATAAATAAAACAACCACATAAAAGTAAAACAATAAATAAATCTTTGATTTAGTTTCCAAGGTTTAGCCTAATTCTAACTGGACCCAGGACAAGGGTAGAATCAAGTCATAACTAAATGGCAGTGAAATGGGCCTAACTTGCCTTGCCGAATAGGCACTCCCGTCCCAACTTTCATTCATTCATTCCATTTTTATTTAAGTTCTTTTTCTTAAAATAATTATTATACTTTATTATATAATTAAATGCCTACCTAGAATGGCGATTTTTGAGATGTCATAACTCTCTGAATAGTAACCAAAATCTTGCATTTTGTCAGCTAGATTACATAACTTTTTTAAGGGCTCTCCTTTAAAAAAAAGAAAAAGTTTTGTAGAGCTTTACTTTTCATAGAAGAAATTTGGTTTGCTTTTGTGTAGGTAGCAATGTAGCATACATATGTGAAATCGTACAGCATTTGCTTTTTCTTTAAAACTAGTATTTTGCCCGCCGCGCGTTGCGGCGGCGCGCGGCGGGACGAATCGTGCAGTAACACGCGAAGCGTAAAACACAATGCGCTACACAAATTCGTAGAACACAATGCGCAAAAGACAATTTTTTTAGCTCGCTTGTTGCCCCGCGGACACGTGGCTATGCCGGTATTAGGATTGTGTGGTTAAAAGGTAGCCGCCTTACCAATCGAGCAAAAACGATTTTGACACAACCACGTGAAAAAAAAACGGTAACCCACACACGATTACGTGAATACACTCGTATGATTAGGTTCTAAAAATTAGTACTACTCATAATGGCAACACACTAAGTTCACTGCATTAGCTTCTTTCATATAGCTTGAAAGTAGGGCTGGCAATGGGTAAGCTGTTAAGACACGATAAGACCTGTTTGACTGAAAAGTACACTATTTGATTTTTTGACTTTTTTTAATACTTAGAATTAAGAGGAAAAAATCTTTCATTTCCCTTTTTTGGTACATAAAACATAAAACTGTGTTATAAACATGAGATATAAATGAGTTAAACTAGTCGTGTTCATGTTTCGAACTTGATTTGTTCGCGCGCATCAGAGACCTGTTAACCTGTTAGGACACGATTTGCCAGCCCTGCTTGAAAGGTACGCATGACTCTTCATCATCATTAACATACATACATACATGTAGCTATCAACATGGAAGGAATGGTGATGTAAGAAAGAAAAAAAACAGAGAGAGAGAGAGTCACTAACTAAGAGCTGTGCCACTTCCAATCACCATAACCTGCGTCGTACCCCACCTCAACCATTACCAGATTTACCACCACCATCATCCGGACCATCCGGTATTGTCGCTCACCGTTATCGTCAAATGAGGTAAGCACCACCTTACCCGTTTATCTGCGGCAACGGAAGTGGTGGGCCATCGGTCTTCGCTTGGGCAGACGTAGAACAGATCTATTAATGGAGGAAGCTTTGGAACTCCGATTAAACTTCCGGCGGCGCAAAACCAAACAGCCACATCACCGACATCCGCCACCGCAACTGTAAGCCGCCGACCTTCACGGCTTCACCACTCCGGCCTAGCGACGAAAAAAAGGGAAAAAAGAAAACGAAATGCCAAAACCGTAGTTAGACGAAACAGACGTCGGTTTTTTTGTCGATTTGCTGTGGTCGGCACTGACGAGGGCGGCGCTGGAATTTGCCGAAGAGAACACGCAAGACAGAAATCGGTGACAGGAAGAATCTATACGGCGACGTGTATTATAAGACGCAACGCGCAAGCCAAGGAAGCTACGGTCAGAACCAACGTGCGTTTACTGGCGTCATCGCTGACGTCCGCTATTTTGTCCACGCCGACATTCATCTTTAGTATTATGTATGTATATGTATAATGGATGTGTATGTAGGCAGTGTTGAATTTCTTTTCATAAGAGGTTTTTTTTTAAAGTTCATATGGATTGGACCTCCACTAGTTGAACCGTGAACCGTTTGAATTTTTAACTTTTACAGTTTAACTAGCATACATCTGGATGGGGCCTGGGTCCGCCCAAACCTGGTCCAACAAAAATAAATGTGAGTACCAAGTTTCAAACATGTGGTGTATGATACAAACTAATGGACTATGACAATTACCAATTATCTACCATTATAATTGTGATATATATATATAATATATATATATATGTGTGTGTGTGAAAACAATTATATTTGAGATTATTCTTATAATTTTAATGTCTCCATAGACCAGTGTGACAAGTAGTTCGTGTACAATATACAATATAGTTTTCAATATTAAGTTCACTATTATGGAATCTTGTTTTTAAACCGGTGTGACAAGTTAACATGTAGAACAAATGGTTCCATACCCGATTTATTTGTTTTTTTTTCGATCGATGTAAAACACTTGTTAATATCCTTTTGGACATATCTTTTTTGTTATAACAAGTGTGAATACTGTAATGAACCAAACCAATACCGGCAAAAACTTAATTTCCGCTGCATCGCTCTGGCAATTTGAGTAGTTGGTTTAACAAATGCATGTCACATACACATATAAAAACAAACCAAACAATTAAACTTTTTTTTTTTATAAAACTAAGAGGCTGAAAAGTGAAAGGAATAAAACCCGGAAACAAAGCCGATAACACTCTAGAATTCGTTAATCACACTTATAGATGATTGAAGGGCATGACAAAGAGTCCGAGTGACTCCTTGGCCAACTTATCAACATTGAAAACGCCTTCTTGCTTAACACGGACCGCTATTTGCCATAACTAACTGGAATGAGAGAAATATGAATATAGTGAAAGAGAGACATCAACCTCGATCAATGACCCAAAAACAACATTAAGGGAATGACTTTTCATAAGAGCAAAATCTCTATTTTACCCTATTAACCATATTAAATAACTTTCAAATCAATCTTAACAATTAATATAGTTTGATCAAGTACTCAGATTATTTCATAGGGCAAAATAGACTTAGGTGGTGTTTGTTTTTCTCCCAGAAGCACTTCTGACCTCTTTTGTCTGCGCCGCGCAGACGCGGGCAGACGTTTGGGGCGGGCAGACTGTTTGTTTTTCGGAAGACATTTCACTCCAAAAGCTCTTCCTGACCTCTTCTTGGTGCAAACTTGGACCAAAGTCTTCTAAGGTCTTCAAAGGTGTTCTCCTCTTCTCTTCTCCTCTTCTCTTCTCCTCACCCACCACCACCACCATCACCCACCACCACCCACTACCACCACCACCACCACCACCACCGTCACCCACCCACCACCACCACCTAGCATCGTCCACCACCACCGTTCACCACCACCACCGTCCATCACCACCACGGTCCACCACCACCACCACCACCACGACGGTCCACCACCACCCACCACCGTCCACCACCACCCACCACCACCACGACGGTCCACCACCGTCCACCCACCACCACTACCACCACCGTCCACCACCACCACCACCACCACCGTCACCCACCACCACCACGGTCCACCACCACCACCACGGTCCACCACCACCACCGTCCACCACCACTACCACCACCACGGTCCACCACCCACCACCACCATGATCCACCACCACCACCACCCACCACCGACCACCACCACTACCACCACCACCCACCACCACCGTCCACCACCACCACCTACCACCGTCCACCCACCACCACTACCACCACCCACCACACACCCACCACCACCACGGTCCACCACCACCACTACCACCACCACCCACCACCACCACAGTCCACCACCACCACCTACCACCGTCCACCCACCACCACTACCACCACCAACCACCGTCCACCCACCACCGTCCACCCACCACCACTACCACCACCCACCACCACCATCACCCACCACCACCACGGTCCACCACCACCACGGTCCACCACCACCACCCACCACTGTCCACCACCACTACCACCACCACCCACCACCACCACCTACCACCGTCCACCCACCACCACCACCCACCACTACCACCACCCACCACCGTCCACCACCACCCACCACCACCACCACCACCACCGTCCACCACCATCACCCACCACCACCCACCACCACCACGGTCCACCCACCCACCACCACCGTCTACCACCAGACTGCTGTAAAAACTCAGTTTATTTAAATTTAAGTTTATTTCAGCAGCCTGCAGACATTAACAAACAAACAGTCTTCTTCTTGCAGAATGCAGACCTTTGGTCCACCTCTTCTTCTGCAGATGTGGTCCGCAGACTGCAGACCTTTTCCTGCAGAAAAAACAAACAGCACCTTAATGTATAAACCTCACTCAATCTATAAGTTAATAAATAAGTTACAAACATGAAACCTTATGTAGTGGATGTTATGATAATTTTTGAATTGAGTCGAATGTTCATGAATCACTATGACATGCTAGTGTTCTTTCAATTATTGACAACATATTTGGTGTGGCCGTGTGGGTCCTGTCAAAAGTACGAACAATTTCAATTTAGTAGATGAACCACTCGTGGCAAATTCTTCTTCTTTCCAGAGTTGACAACAAATTTGTTAGGGTCATAAAAGCGAAGAAAATCAAAAAACGATTTGGTTATTAAAGCGATTCAATGGCCGGACTAGTATATTTTGTTAGGGGAATTGGATTTTAATAACCCAAACTATTCGAAATTGGCCACTGGCACCCTCAACTAAAAAATTGGCCATATATAACCTGAACTATTGACTTATTGGAATCTAGCACCCAGCTAACTGACGCCGTTAGTTGGGTTGCTGACGTGGCACAAGTTGCTGGCGTGGCATGCTGACGTGGCACAAGTTGCTGGCGTGGCATGCTGACGTGGCACAAGTTGCTGACGTGGCACGCTGACATGTGCACACGTGGATTGACACGTCAGCAAATCTTGCCATGTCAGCGAACCCACTAACGGTGTTAGTGATTTAACCGTTAGTGGGTGTTAGATTCCAATAAGTCAATAGTTCAGGTTATATATGGCCAATTTTTTAGTTGGGGGTGCCAGTGGCCAATTTCAAATAGTTCAGGTTATTAAAATCCAATTCCCTTATTTTTAATGAAATGAATCTTTTAGAAAAAAAAATCTATTATCTAAAGTTCTACAATTTATGAGGATTGAAAAATAGGTTATACATTTAGATAGCGGTAGCTCGGTATCATTATTCGTATTTTTGTTCTATGGTACAAATTTAGTTGAAAACATAGTTGTATTCGCTATAGAGTATCTTTATATACGGTAACTTATAGCGAGCGTCAATATCATTACAAACTAAACTGATACCATACCAACAATATCAGTATCGAGTCGATTCCGACCAACAACATCGGTACCTGTATCAGTGATATGAACCATTACTGATATATGTTTTTTTTATCGATGTAAAACATGTGTTAATATCCTTATAGGCATATCAAACACACACACACACACACACACATATATATTGAGTTTTATCCTTCAACTGCAATACTGATTGTTGGAACAATATCGATACCATAATAAACTGAACTGACCCCGACTGAATTCTCGCTACAACACGCAGGGAAATTTCACTAGTTGTATAACAATCTATATTGGTATTGAGGACCTACACGTTGTGGCGGGCCTATAACCATATACGGAATTTAGGATAAATCTTAGGGACCAAAGTAATGGGATAATATCATTTTTTATATTTGAATATAACTTGTGTTTAGAAATCTCGAAAATTAAATTGCCTACACTTCAAGAATTTGTATCTACTTTAAAATTAGTATGTTATAAAAAATGAGTTGTGAAAGCTGGACCACTCAAGAGCAAATATTGTTTGAATTAATAATAATATTTAAATCTAACAATCACATTAACAATAACAATAATAGCTAAATAAATTTATAAAGTATAAGGTTTTTTTACGTACAATTAAAACAAATAGTCGGAGATTTAGAGCAAATGTATGTTTTTCCAACAAAGAAGTGACACTAGAGAGACTCGGTTTCACCACATTATAAAAGTGTATGTCCACTATTCATCAACGTGCGTACGAAACTACCCCGACTCATGAGATGAATACTTAAAGGTATGATTTGCCTATATAGGAAGAGATATGGGAGGAGGTCGACGTTCAGCAACATTCAAATATATGAGGTGTGTAAAGAAGTACATGACTTTTTCCAGATGCTTAGCAATATTGATTGCATGTTTGGCCTTTGAAAACTATCCAACTACTTGGCAATGTCAGCATAATCGAGTTAACCATTCAGGCCCTAGCATAATGCTTGAAGTTGTGGTATTATATGATCTTTGAATTTGAGATGCACTCTTTGGTAATGCCGGATTCAACAATGAGATAAAGCTTTTTTTATTATTATTTCAATCATTAGTTTTCAATGATATCATAGATGAAGTTGCACTACATAATTAACAATATGAATTTTATTAAAAAAATAAGCATAACGTTACGTAATTTTGTAGTAGTACGTAATTAACAATATGCATAGTATTAAAAAAAACAAAAATAACCTTACGTGACTTTGTACAATACGTAATCACATAACACTATGTGACTATATTAGCACGTGATTACACGATTCTAAATACCTACTAAGTGATTTTGATTATAACATTATGTGAACATACACTAAGTGGTTACTCAATTACGTATTGGTACATTATCACGCCACCTTACAAAATCACGTAATGTTATACAAAACACATAATCACGTAGCTTGCAAAATAAAAAAAATTAAAAAGTAAGAAAACTATAGCAATAAACTACTTAAATTACGATAATGAAATGCTGGTTAATATGGTATATATTTTTTTAAAAGAACTATTAATATATAAAAAAAGGAAAAATGGAAATAAATAATCCCAACTATTGACTATTGGCCAATAACAGTCCCAACTACGAAAATCACCAATATTGGTCCTAACTTTCGACATATTGGAAACCAATGGACCCAAACTAACGGAGGTTAACTCCGTTAGTGTGATGCTGACGTGGCATGCTTAGGTGGCAAGATGATCCTACGTGGCAAAATGATCCTACGTGGCAAAATGATCATACGTGGCATGCCACGTCAGCATCACACTAACGGAGGCTAACTCCGTTAGTTTGGGTCCGTTGGTTTCCAATATGTCGAAAGTTGGGGCTAATATTGGTGATTTTCGTAGTTGGGACTGTTATTGACCATAGTCAATAGTTGGGATTATTTATTTTCATTATTCCATAAAAAAATTATTAACATTTAAAAATAATAGGGAAACTGATTATTATTTAAAATACAAGTTAAATTTTATTACATATTTTAACTACTCAATTTGTACTATTTTAGTATATGGCATCACATTACATATATCTATAATAATAAATCTTGTCTAAAAAAACTGGTTTCCTAGACACATCTCACCCAACGAACAACTAATTTAACCTTAACCTTAATCACAAGATAACATAAACATCTGTTGTTTTTCTCGCAAGTGTCAAACCCAACCCCAAAAAATAAAATAAAAACATTTAGAAAAACGAATCTGAAGACATTAAAATTTAAGAAAAAAATAATCCATTTTGTAACTTTTTCTATGTGAAAAAAACTTTGCAGTTAAAATATGATTTTGATTATTTTAATTTGTTATTATGACGCACATACTACATCTTGAGAAATAGTTTTGTTTTGAGGTATGGGACTTGATTGCTCTTACATCATCCACATACCCGATCCATTGACTTGTCTACCGAATGGGATAAGCATTTTTTTAACGGCTAATTAAATAGAACTCAACACATAAATTACACCATTTATATCCTTGTCCTATGAACTTCTTTCTAAGAGACTATTGTCTCTACATTTAGGCCAGCTCATCATAACCAAGAAAAGAGGTTTGTTTTTTGAATTAAAGTGAAAATCCTTTATATAGTTTCCTCTTATTATAAATTATTAGATAAAAATAAGTTTATATATGTGTGTATACTATCTATACTATATTATGGGTAATGTTAGTCTATAAAGGACATTTTTCCTACAAATTGTGAGAAGTTTATATAGTTATTGTGTTTTAAATTTTAGGTATGATGTTTTTAATTCCTTTTGCATTGTATTATACTAGTAGTGTACCCGCGCGATGCGGCGGGAAACACAGCTACTTTTACGGGTATGCATGATTCGGTTCAATTCGGTTATTAGCCTCAACCAAAACCAAAACCAAAACCAAAGTCAATGGTTAAATAATCTTATTAACCGATCGGTTAATTGGTTCGATTTATCTAATTAAAGTGTCGTTTTTTAGTCTGGTTAAGTTAATTTTGTTAATAACCAAAACTAAACTTTGGTCAAAGTATAAGTCTACTAAAGCATGGGCTAAGTGCCCTATCTTTTTTGGGCCCCATTATATTTAGCTCGTTCCAAAAAGAGGCAACACGGTTAGGTTAAAAATGAAAGCGGGAAAGTGAGGAATGGAAATCGAATCGAATCCTGTAGTAACGGTGAAAGGTCGTACACCTAAATCGTAAAATCACGGTGAAGCTAGGGCTGAGATAAACTTGAAAGATAAGGCGTATGGTAGGGAGTGTGCTACAATCGTGTTAGCAAAAAGTGTCACCCATAGGTGATCAAGACCCCCATATATAGAAGTGACATATGCCAACATCACTAAACCCTAATCTAGTGGGCTGAGGCCCGATTAGGTTATGCCTACCCTAATGCGAGTTAGTAATCATAATTAGGAAATAAATACTTAAATATGGAAATGGAATCAATACCGCCTTAACTGCCGAATGTATTCCTGGAAGGGACACGTGTCGTCTGTTGATTGGCCACGTGTCCTAAGCTTAAGTCTAATCAAGTGGAAAGGTAGTTGGTGGAGATATCTGATGACGTGACATGCAATCTATCATTAGCGAACGTGTACACGCGTCCCTGTTGCACGTGTGACTTTCTGGCTTCACACGTACGATACACTACGCGCCCTGCCATTAGGTTGTAGAGGCATAAGGCACGTGTTACGTTTCTGGATGTTTGTGCCCCGGGCTTCCTAGCGCGAGACATCCTTAGAAACGTGTGATTATGCTCTCCCAAGTGGTCACTTTTGGGACTCGCATTGTATGGGTTAGGCCAATCCATGTGAGGATTTGGTACCCAATCCCTTCACTGATATGATTTTTTTACTGTAGTCTCTGTTATGTTAAAAGAGCCTCAAATTTAAAATTCGTTTTAGGCCACTAAAATGGTCGAGTCGACCCTGGTAAATCACATAATACATCAATTTTTTTAAATTAAAAAAAATATTAGCATTACTATACTCAAATTAAAGAGAATAAAATTCTCGTTTTTATAATAATTTTTTTAAAAAAAAAATTTAACGTATGAAAAAATTATGGTCGTTTAAAAATCGTGGGAGTAGTTTCCTTAAAACAAGGGAAAACATGTAACTATTATTTTTCGCCTAATTCAGTTCGTTTTCGTTCCAGTTATTACTTAAACCTATCATATCATTTTTTTTATATAAAAAACTACACCAATACTATACTCAAATTAAAAAGAATAAAATGCTCGTTTATATGGTGCAATAATATTAAGAAAACATTTACACACGAAAAAGTTATGGACTTTTAAAAATCATGGGGGTAGTTGGTTAAATTAAGAGTGTAAAAGCGTAATTACTATTTAAATAAACAAAAGTTGAGTAAAGATGAAAGGGCACATGTGTAAGTATTTTTTTAAAAGACATGTTTGCCGTAAAATAGTAGTTAGTATCTGCATTGTGTTTTGTACTCTAAACAATATACTTCTAAAACTTGAATTTTAAGAGATTATTAGGAAATGTATTATAATAAAGTTTGAATGATTTCAGTTCGTTTTTGTTTTTTTTTCTTTATTTTCGTTTCGATTATTGCTTAACCCTAACATATAATTTTTTAAAAAATTAAAAAACTATAGCAATACTATACTCAAATTAAAGAGAATAAAATGCTCTTTTATACGGTGTAATAATATTAAGAAAATATTATCGTCTGAAAAAGTTATGAACGTTTAAAAATCGTGGGGGTAGTTAGTTAAAATAAAGGTGCAAAAGTGTAATTAATATTTAACTAAACATAAATTGAGTAAAGTTGATGGGGCAAATATATAAGTATTGTATAAAATTATAGTAGAGTATAGATAGATTAGGAGGAAAATTGTAACTAATAAGGGGTATATGTGTAAGTTATGTTTGAAAAGACATAAATGCCCTTAAAAAGTAGTTACTACATGCATTATGAGTTGTACTTTAAGCATTTATAATTGTATTACTTAAAAATTAAGAGGTCCTTGTGAAATACTTTATAAGATAGTATAGATATAGATAAAACATTTGACAAGGACTTCTTAAAATTTAAGAGGTACAAGTTAATTTGCTTATGAGACAACACACAATGCACATAATAACTATATTGTGGGGGCAAATTTGTCTTTAAACCCCATATCTATATCTATACTTATTATTATACTCCCTCCGTCCCATTAGAAGTGTCTTAGTTTGAAAAACACAAAGTTTTAGGCACATTAATGATTGCCTTTTTTGTTTGCCATATGACAATAATACCCTTGTCATAGGTGGGCCATCATATTCTTTGTTTATTTTAGTTGTGTTTTTAAGGGTAAATTTGAAAATTGGCTATTAATTTTTAAAAGTGGACACATGAAATGGGACAAATAAAAAAAGGAATATGGACACTTCTAATGGGACGGAGGGAGGTACTATATAATAGGTGCTGAATGGATAAAGTTGTCATTTTATTTTCATGTTAGTGGGCAATATTGTAATTACATTTACTTAGCTAGACAAATTAATACTAACAATAACTAATTCTCAAAGTAATTAATACATAGATACAGTTAATCTATACGTATGTAATTGAGCATGGATTGGCAAACATTAAGTTGATTGATTTCAGTTTGTTTTTGTTTTTTTTCCTTTATTTTCGTTTCGGTTATTGCTTAACCCTAACATATAATTTTTTAAAAAATTAAAAAACTATAGCAATAATATACTCAAATTAAAGAGAATAAAATGCTCTTTTATACGGTGTAATAATATTAAGAAAAATATTATCGTCTGAAAAAGTTATGAACGTTTAAAAATCGTGGGGGTAGTTAGTTAAAATAAAGGTGCAAAAGTGTAATTAATATTTAACTAAACATAAATTGAGTAAAGTTGGTGGGGCAAATATATAAGTATTGTATAAAATTATAGTAGAGTATAGATAGATTAGGGAGGAAAATTGTAACTAATAAGGGTATATGTGTAAGTTATGTTTGAAAAGACATAAATGCCCTTAAAAAGTAGTTACTACATGCATTATGAGTTGTACTTTAAGCATTTATAATTGTATTACTTAAAAATTAAGAGGTCCTTGTGAAATGCTTTATAAGATAGTATAGATATAGATAAAACATTTGACAAGGACTTCTTAAAATTTAAGAGGTACAAGTTAATTTGCTTACGAGACAACACACAATGCAGATAATAACTATATTGTGGGGGCAAATTTGTCTTTAAACCCCATATCTATATCTATACTTATTATTCTACTATATAATAGGTGCTGAATGGATAAAGTTGTCATTTTATTTTCATGTTAGTGGGCAATATTGTAATTACATTTACTTAGCTAGACAAATTAATACTAACAATAACTAATTCTCAAAGTAATTAATACAGAGATACAGTTAATCTATACGTATGTAATTGAGCATGGATTGGCAAACATTAAGTTGAATGATTTCAGTTTGTTTTTGTTTTTTTTTCTTTATTTTCGTTTCGGTTATTGCTTAACCCTAACATATAATTTTTTAAAAAATTAAAAAACTATAGCAATAATATACTCAAATTAAAGAGAATAAAATGCTCTTTTATACGGTGTAATAATATTAAGAAAATATTATCGTCTGAAAAAGTTATGAACGTTTAAAAATCGTGGGGGTAGTTAGTTAAAATAAAGGTGCAAAAGTGTAATTAATATTTAACTAAACATAAATTGAGTAAAGTTGATGGGGCAAATATATAAGTATTGTATAAAATTATAGTAGAGTATAGATAAATTAGGGAGGAAAATTGTAACTAATAAGGGGTATATGTGTAAGTTATGTTTGAAAAGACATAAATGCCCTTAAAAAGTAGTTACTACATGCATTATGAGTTGTACTTTAAGCATTTATAATTGTATTACTTAAAAATTAAGAGGTCATTGTGAAATGCTTTATAAGATAGTATAGATATAGATAAAACATTTGACAATGACTTCTTAAAATTTAAGAGGTACAAGTTAATTTGCTTATGAGACAACACACAATGCACATAATAACTATATTGTGGGGGCAAATTTGTCTTTAAACCCCATATCTATATCTATACTTATTATTATACTCTCTCCGTTCCATTAGAAGTGTCTTAGGTTGAAAAACACAATGTTTTAGGCACATTAAATGATTGCCTTTTTTGTTTGCCATATGACAATAATACCATTGTCATATGTGGGCCATCATATTCTTTGTTTATTTTAGTTGTGTGTTTTAAGGGTAAATTTGGAAATTGGCTATTAATTTTTAAAAGTGGACACATGAAATGGGACAAATAAAAAAAGGAATATGGACACTTCTAATGGGACGGAGGGAGTAACTATATAATAGGTGCTGAATGGATAAAGTTGTCATTTTATTTTCATGTTAGTGGGCAATATTGTAATTACATTTACTTAGCTAGACAAATTAATACTAACAATAACTAATTCTCAAAGTAATTAATACAGAGATACAGTTAATTTATACGTATGTAATTGAGCATGGATTGGCAAACATTAAGTTGAATGATTTCAGTTCGTTTTTGTTTGTTTTTTTATTTTCGTTTCGGTTATTGCTTAACCCTAACATATAATTTTTTAAAAAATTAAAAACCTATAGCAATACTATACTCAAATTAAAGAGAATAAAATGCTCTTTTATACGGTGTAATAATATTAAGAAAATATTATCGTCTGAAAAAGTTATGAACGTTTAAAAATATTGGGGGTAGTTAGTTAAAATAAAGGTGCAAAGTGTAATTAACATTTAACTAAACATAAATTGAGTAAAGTTGATGGGGCAAATATATAAGTATTGTATAAAATTATAGTAGAGTATAGATAGATTAGGGAGGAAAATTGCAAACTAATAAGGGGTATATGTGTAAGTTATGTTTGAAAAGACATAAATGCCCTTAAAAAGTAGTTACTACATGCATTATGAGTTGTATTTTAAGCATTTATAATTGTATTACTTAAAAATTAAGAGGTCCTTGTGAAATGCTTATAAGATAGTATAGATAAGAAAACACTAAATGTAACAATTTAAAACACAATCTGATGTATTATAGACATGAAATTTAAAATGCACTAATTAATTTCTTCGTATGGTTTTTAGATTTCATGCCTAGAATACATTAATTTGTGTTTTAAATTGTTACATTTTGTGTTTTTTCTTTATAATACTACTTCGAAAGAGTCTAAAACATCAAAATAACTAAAATTTAAAAACGCAATGCATATATAGACTTCTCATACTTTATAGGAAAAATGTCACTTGTACACGAACTTTTACCCTATAATACATATAAGGATGATGAAAAAATTATTTTATAAAATTTTGATACTTTAAGTAATTACAAAAAAAAGTTATGGTATAATTCTTCAAAACAATCTTGTTGACTTTTAAAACAATTTCCTTCAGGATTTTCGAAGGGTGATAACTTTTCTCTTACATTAATATTTTTTTCTAATTTATAAAGATTAGCATGTTACTGATTACAAGTTCCTTGTACTTGTTACATTGCACTAGACCCCTCTAGTATGTGTGTCAGGGTCTGTGTATTTTTTAAAAAGACGATTGATAACTCACGCACCCTCTAAACTTACTCCTTGATTTAGAGCATCTGACCACCCAAGAATTAAACCCTCACCAATTTGGAAGTGATATATTGTTTTAACACTTTATTGACATAAGCCAAAAGAAAAATTGAAGAAAACTTCTCAATTTGATTTTCATTACGCTTATACTAACACTTCTATTTTGCCATCAAGTAATATAGTAATAAAATGTTTAATAAAACTATATTTTACTATATCAAAATAGATTGTCAATCAAAGTTTTGACCATTACCCTTATCAAATATTCTGTTGTTGTTGGGAAAATATTGAAAGCTAAAACAGCTTGAATGAGAAGTTATCACTTACTTATTTAATTGTAGTCCGCAAAATGTTAATTACATGTGTATAAGAGTATGATTAATTCAGTCCTATTAAAACTCTGTTATTTTTAAATTACTATACGAAGATTTTGAAACATTTGTACGTCAACACATGTCACTGGAAGTATAACATAGGAGTAAAGATCAAATACATATAGTTTTTTTGTAAGAACTGTGAGAATCAAAGGGGGTAAAAAAATTTATTTTTTTTTTTAGAATTTTTTTTTCCCATGTGCTTAAACATTCTTTCTAGATGAATAATACAAAAAAAAATTTAAAAAAAAATTTTTTTTAGTGTAATTACGTCATTAAGGTAAATACATTAGTTTACACTAGAGTAATTATGTAATTACTCTACACGTAATTACTCTACACCAAATTTTTTTTTTTTTTTTTTTTTTTTAGTTTTCAATACTATAATACATGTTTAACAATATGGGGAAAAAAAAATTAAAAAAAAAAATTAAAAAAAAATACCCTCCTTTGATTCTCACAGTTCTTACCAAAAAAGCTATTTGTACCGGATCTTTCCCTATAACATAGCCATGCACATAACTAAATATAAGACAAAATTACACGAATGGTGCTTGTGGTTTTCATGTAATAACGCCTTAAGGTACTAAGCAACTTTTTAACTTCTTTAGGGCCCATGGTTTAGTTTTTGTAACGAAAATGGGTATTAAGGTTTGTTTTTGTAACAATGTTGGGCACTAATACTAACTATCGTTAAATTTTCTGTTAACTTTAGTTAAAGTGATTAAAATGCCTTTTTATAAGTAGAGGGGCCATTATGTATTAACTTCATTTACAAAACCTTTAGTACCAAACATGAAACTTTAGATAAACCACAGGGACTAACCATGTAATTAACTCATTATTTTATTAAATGTATTTATTTTTAAGATTTATAATTAAATAAGGAATATTTAATTAAAACATTGTTTTATTAAATATATTTATCACATTATTTATAAAAGTTATTAGATTAATAGTTTGATGTGGTTCCAACAACTAAATGTTGCCAAAGAAATTAAGAAGGAAACCAGATTAGCAAAATAGAAAGATAATCAGATTCAAATCATCATTTTCATTCATAATAAATTAAAACATTTGCAGCCCATTTATAGACTTACATCATCATCATCATCATCATACTCAGTTAATCCCACCTATAGCAAAGCTAAGGTAGGGTCTGAGGAGGGTAAGATGTAGACAGCCTTAC
This sequence comes from Ambrosia x helenae, assembly GCA_030844895.1. Classification (NCBI taxonomy): domain Eukaryota; kingdom Viridiplantae; phylum Streptophyta; class Magnoliopsida; order Asterales; family Asteraceae; genus Ambrosia; species Ambrosia x helenae. The sequence goes on from JAUTDX010000370.1 coordinate 137,342, forward strand.
CTCTAACCCTAAGAATAGAGAGGCTGCTTCCAGTGAGACCCCCGCTCGATGTGGTTTGGCATCAAGCCATGGACATAAGGTACAAAACACTTAGCAATCGGGACAAACCCGATCGGTGCATGTACCCCTTTGTCTTTTGGCTATCCACGCCACCACATGATGCATGATTAACCGTCCGTCGTTTTTAACGTTATTTTCACGAAATTAGTAAAATAACGTTAAAACTAGTGCAACTTTACTTTTGCCCCCCAAGGGCCACACATATATACATTATATGCGCACACTGTAAGTGGGGCGTTATTTATAGACTTACATGTAAAGGTAAAACTAAACCCACTACTCCTAAAAAGTAACCACTAATAAACAACTACTTCTAAATGAAAACTAACAAAACAAAACTGATGCATGTTATGCCTCATCCTGTGCATGGGCTACGTGGGCTTAGAACAAACAAATGATTACATGGGTTTGGGCACATAACATTCCCTCCCACTCAAAGTGTTCTTGTCCTCAAGGATGAACCCGGATGGAACTCTGTTGCGCCATCGTAGCCACCAATTAACGCATCCAACGGCATTCTAAGATGTTGGAATGGAGTGCCACGGTGGACGCCACTCGTTTCTTGCGGTCGCGCCTTACGTTGGTTCTTCTTTGTTTACCCGAGAGTTCTTGGTGGGTACGCAACATGGATGGATGGTCGATTACCCTGACCTCAAAACCATTCGGTCTAGTAAGCAGGTTTAAGCTAGGGGTGGCAAGTATTGGAAAAATCTGGTTGCTGGTGTGGGTTTTGGGGTTGGGTTATAAGCAGATTTTGGTGAGGGCCATTTTGGTTCCAAAAGGTTAATTGGTGGGGCTTGTTGTGTTTGTGGTGTGGCAACAGAACTGGATGGTTGTGTGGTTTTTTGTGATGGTACGGTGTTTATGGCTGATTTTGGTGCGCAACAGGTGGTAGAGGTTGTGGTGGTGTGGCAGTAGCGACAGCAGATGACGGGACGAGTGGTGGTAGTGTCGATGTAGATGAGGCTGTGGGCTCGGTGGAAAAGAGATGGCAGCTCATGGAATGGTCAAGGGATTGAACCCTTTGCGAATGTTTTGTTAGAGCAACCATGATTTGAGTGAGCTGGAACTCATACCGAGCAAATGTTTCGCTCACATACCGGTAGAATTCTTCCTCCGCTTTTGGTTTGAGCGTCCATTGATGTGGATCAAGACCGTTCTGATACCACTTGATGTGTATCACTTAGATAAATAACCCTTAGCGTGGGGTAAACTCAAAGAAAATAGGGGGAATACTAGATTTCAGATAACTCTCTTTTCATAATGTTGGATGGACTTGTGTTATGGTTACAACAATAATCTAATAACTTGGATTTAACTTATAACAATGTTTTTTTTATGTGATTGAATTAAGTGTTATTTTTGACTAAAAAGATGCAAACCTAATTCAAGAAAGTTAAAAAAGATAGAAACAAACAGAAGTTGAATTTTTATAAATAAAAAAAAAAGAAAGATTTTTCTTCTTCTTCAAGAACTGGTGGGCTTGGTAGGTTTGAACCTACAAGGTAAAAATTATTTTTGAATTTCATTAAAATCCATAAATAAATTAATAACATTTAGAACGTTTTATCTATCTTAGAAGTGTATTTATTTTTATAAATAATGGGATAAATATATTAAATAAAACAATATGTTTTAATTAAATATTCCTTATTTAATTATAAATCTTAAAAATAAATACATTAATAAAATAATGAGTTAAATTACATGGTTAGTCCATGTGGTTTATCTAAAGTTTCATGTTTGGGTACTAAGGGTTTTGTAAATGAAGTTTATTACATAATGGCCCCTCTAGTTTATAAAAAAGGCATTTTTATCACTTTAACTAAAGTTAACAGAAAATTTAACGACAGTTGGTATTAGTACCCAACATTGTTACAAAAACAAACCTTAATACCCATTTTCGTTACAAAATAATAATAATAAAATCATTTATAATAATGATGCTCTTATTATTCGTAGGAAATATAAAGTATAATACCGTTTACAAAATAAGATACAAACAAAATGTACAGAATCTTGATTCAAGCCGATGTCTTTAGAAAACTTCAACTGTACCGTTTTGTAGGAAAGCTCCACTGTAAGAATAGGAAAAACCAAAAAGTTGATGTTTTTGGTTGAGGCACGTGCTTAACACGCTTCCCTTTAAACAGATTTCGCGTCTCCTTTCAGACGGTCTGTCTCCCAGGGTACAACAACGGAACAGTATTGTATGTCGGAAATGGCTCTCATGCCAGAAATAACACCGGGTGTAATTCGTGTTTATAAAACATTGGAAAAAAAAGCTTTTATATGAGAATTAAGAGTACTCCTCTCATGTTTACTAGGAACTGAATGACGTCTTTAGAGTGTGGTCTACAACTTGTGTTTAGAATGAACTTCCATGTTCATTATATACTAACACTCTTGAAGACCTATTCAACCTCATTAACGTCACCATAAAGAAGACAATAAATTAGGCTTTTAATTCTAATTAAACGTATTTAAGTGGTTGACTGTAACTCTCATATTCTACTTATGTAGAGTTGAAAACCGCCGGTTTGACCAAGTCAACTGACGTATAATTGTGAGCACGTTTGCCTAAACTGTTTTGCCAGTCGGCACGCGACATAGGCGTGCTTGGGAACCTGTCACGCGAAACCAGGACGCTAAGTGCAAAGTGCGCCATCAAAGCACTACATTGTGCCCACGCCACGCGTGGCGCGTGTGCGAGTTAAGGGTACCCTTTAGGGTCCCCACTAGTGTTTGTCTCAAGCTAAACAATATACATGAGTGCTCTCCTTATAAACCATTTCATGTTTTGTCATCCCACCAATGTGGGACAAGTTGACAAAACTTATCCATTTTCTCATCTTTGGTTGTTCCAACCTACAATTTTCAAGCTTCGATATCTCATTTAGGGCTGGTATAAAGGTTACACGAACCTGTTAAGACACGAACATGTTAAGACACAAACACGAAATCTGTAAACACGACACGAAATCTAATCGTGTCATTTTTTCAAACACGAACACGAACCTGTATGTAACAGGTTAACACGATAAGACACGATAAGGAACACCTAGTAAAACAGGTTAAAACGACAAGACACAATAAGACACGATAAGACACGACAAGACACGATACGAAACACGATAAGACATGATAAGACCTGTTAAGATACGAATACGATTAGCCCACAAAACACGAAACACGTAAACACGAACACGACACGAAAATAAACAGGTCTTAACGTACCGACCTGTTATAGACACGAAACCTGTTAAGGCCAAACACGAAACCTGTTAAAATCGTGTAGGTTCGTGTCAGGTTTATCGTGTTCGTGTCTAAATTGTCAGCCCTAATCTCATCATCTTAGCTCTATTTTGGACATGATTTTGTTCGTTGTGATGCTCTCACAATATAGTACACAAACACGGAAATCATTATTTATATAATACATATATAAATACATTTATTTAAATCTAAAATTATGTGAAAAATCATTTTCACTGCCGTTTTTCCAGTTGCAACACATCCTGTCTTTTAGGGTAGGCTAACGTTTGTTTTGTGTTAAAATTAAAAAATAAATATTTTAACCCTTAACTACAAGATTTACCCGTCACTAAACTCATGGGCAGCCACATCATTTTTACCTATCTTAACCCATCAGAACCTAAAATGCTCTGTTTAAAAATATTTTAATTTTAGTGGTAAAATCTTAATGATACATAACGTTGTCTTTTAGAGCATGTTTGGGATTAAGTTCGGAAATAACTTACTGACTTATTGGTTTTTATGGTAAAAGGCAGTAAGTCAAACGGTTTTTTGGTATTGATAAACCCCTTTTTATTTTAGCTTTTTGGTATGGGGTTTAAAATTTGTTTTTTAAAAGCCAACAAAACCTGATTTTTGAAACTTCTTTTGGCTTTTTGAATAGCAAATTACTAATCAATCTCACCATTTACTTCTCGTGTTACTCCTTAGGGTTATTATAATATAAATTATTTGTAAAAATAATTTATATAAAAATAATTTATATTATATATTTTGTATTTTTAATTATAATTTTTGCTTAAAAAAGAGTTAATTACACGGATGGTCCCTGGGCTTTAAGAATATTGCATCTATGGTCCTCAAAACTTAAAAGTAACACGGATGCTCATAATAGTATGCATTTTGTAACAACGATGATCCTTACCATGGATGGTCGTTAATTTTTCTGTTAAGTGGATGTAAAATGTCTATTTTACCCCTTATACTAAAAGACAAAAGAATTATAAAAACATATAAACCTAACTTTGTGGGACCCACCTGTCCTCATTTTCACCTTCACACCACCACCACCCATCACCACCACCTGTCTTCACCTCCCCTTTCCTCAACCACCACCACCTGTCTTCACCTGTTGACCCGAACCAGACTTCAGCCCGTTGACCGAACCTTGACTGGATTTGACTTCAGTTGACCAGCATTAGTCGTGACCACCATAAACCAATGGTCACCGGAAACCCAAAAAACGAAGCTGACCAAAAATAAAGAACCGGAACCAAAGATCAATCGACCAACAGAACCCAAAATGAAGCAACGTACCATCGAGACATGGAACTAAAACACCAAACGAACCATCTCCTGTCATCGAGCTATGGCCAAACGGAACCAATAACCAAACGGAAACTCATCCTTGGTTGTCGTTACTGTAGCGGCCGTTGTTTATCCCTTTTCTGTCTTAAACCCTTACGCCGCCGTGCTGTGTTGTTGATCTGTGACGGAGATGAGAAGGGGGAGGAGTTGCAGGGCCGTCGGATTTAACTTCAGTTGACCAGCCTTTCTGTCTTAAACCCTTACGCCGCCGCCCGCTGTAGAGTGAGAGAGAGTACGGGGGGAAGAGGTGGAGGAATGTGGTGGTTGTTGGAGGTGGTGGTTTAGGAGGTGATGGTGGTGGCAGTTTGGGTGGTGATGGTGGTGGTTTAGGAGGTGGTGGTGGTGGTTTGGTGTAGGAGAAGAAGATAGGTTGGTGAAGGTGGTTTAGTCTTTTTAGAGGGTTAAATTAGACATTTCACACTTACTTAACGGAGAAAATTTAACGTCCGTTAGAGGTAGGGACCAACCGAGTGCAAAATTTATACCACTAGGACCATCCGTGTTACTTTTGGGCATTTATGCAATTTGTGTATACCACAGGGACCATCCGTGTAATTAACTCCTTAAATATTGTTAAGTATGTATGTATGTGTGGAGATTGATATAAATAAGCAAATCCCAAGCACCCTCTCTTAAATCAAATAAACTTGCACGACAACCAGGGAGTAGGATCAATGACCTAAATGGAATTCCCGTTGTTGATTTTTTTATCCATAGTTAGGATTTGAGATTTGGGTTAAAAAACTAAACATTATTTAACATATATTGAAGATTTTAACCTCCATATCCATAAACTCCATATTTGCTTGACCACCATGGTGGACAGTGAAGATTGATTCCACGGTTGGGGGCGCTTGCGATGTTTCAATTGCATTAAGCTCAAGAATGCACTGGATCAAAATTTGTTATGGAATTCATTCATTTGTTCCTTGCGATTTTAATCCCTCATAAGTCAACATTAAGCTCATAATAGGCATAGTCGTGGTAAAACAAAGGGTCTGAAATTAAGATCAACTTCAATTGAAGCAAAGACTGTCCTCTGTAAATGCCTAAATGCTCGCCATTGTCAAAGGTGGCTATGTTTAGAGAAGAAGCAAAAAAGAAAAGCTCATTATATACACCCGTCATTTTTGAAAAGCGGTGACATAATAAGGAGAGAGGGAGAGCAAAATTTTCTATCAAATAAATAATATCATTTAATAGAGTCTAAATGACGCATTTGCTCTGTTTAAATGATATTATTTATTTGATAGAAAATTAGACATATGATCCAATGATTCAATTACTAAATGTGCTAAGTTCGAA
>JAUTDX010003592.1:0-46963 GCA_030844895.1 Ambrosia x helenae
TCTTTCTAGGAAGTGATTACCTTTTGAACTCTCAAATCACTAAACAAACTTAGTGACCCCCTTACAAATATCTCACAACTACAACAAAATAGCTACAATAAAATGCTCATACAGAAGAATAACTAATAGTTTAATTATGGAAAAACTCTTATTTTTTGCTCTTTATCTTGATCTTGAATCTCTCTTGGATATGGAGTATGAGTCACAAGGGAATTAGAGATACTTTTCATATAGTGATATTATAGAAAGTTTAGAGTAAATTGGTAAATGGAAAAGGTAGTAGTTGACTTGTATTTATAATCAAAGCTTAAAAACAAGAAAAATATCACATACATGCTAACGATGATCCCACTGTCAACACCATCAAACCGTAGACCGTCTGATTTGTCTTTATGCTTGTTTCAAACTCTTGAATGTTCTGCAACAATTATAAAACCGCTACAAACACCTTTTTCCCCACCCATAAATTTGATTTTTTATAACATATATCAATGTAGATCTTTACTTTTTTAAGCATGGTGGTGATTTGGTAAAAAACATGGTTTCTTTTTCCCATTTTTGCATCGTTTTGTCTACACCATCGTTAAATACTTTAAATGGAAAGAAACAACTAAACTCTTTCATTTTCAAAAATCAAAATTCCTCCAATTGATATATTAACTTGTTTAGTTCAGTTGGAACCGTTTCTTGTAAGTATTTTGAAGAAAATTAATTTGTTATATATCAATTTGACTTTAGTTCATTTCTTCTCTAATTCTCAATCATCTTCTTGGTGTCCTCATTCTTTGTAGATGATCTTTTATTCTTGAGCTTTATATCTTCAATTATTTATTACATGTTACTTTGATCTTTCACCTTTAGGATTTGTGTTTGATCATTGTTACACTTGATATCCATCCAAGACTTGACTAATTAACTTCATTATAACCTGTAACAATTCATCACCAATCTTGATATATACATTAAGTATATTTGGATACGTATGTAATATATGTATATTTACTAACACCAATCTGATAATACAAGTTCCTAATTTTAGCATTAAATACATTGTCTCCCAAACACATGATCTTTTCATGTTTCTTACTTTATTTTTGCTTTTTATTTGACATGTTTTTAGTATGTATTATAGGGAAGGTATAATGGGTTGATCAAAAGAAAGAGGCTACAGTGGGTTGGTTAAACTAAAATAAAAAAGTATAATGAACTTAATGAAGAAAATAAGATAAGATGGGAAATTGGATTTAAATACTTTAAACTATTACTCGTTGGCTCATATCACTTCAAGTATCACTTAGAATATCAATGCTCCCAACTTTGATTGTTATGTCACCCCCAAACTAACCAAACATTAACTCCGTTAGTTTTTGTGACGTGACATTTTTTTTATACGTGGCATGATGATGTCACCCCCAAACACTAACTCCGTTAGGTTTGAGTATTCAAATCCAATTTCACAAATATATATATATATATATATATATATATATATATATATATATATATATGTCAAGTATAAAATGAAAACCATCTCGAGTTGAGAAAACCTTTGAAAACCCATATTAAAATACATGTTTTAAGCGTTTTGGGTCAAAAAAAAAAAGTGTCGACGGGATTTTTTTTACAAACATAAACAAAGTTGCTGAAAACATATGTTTACAGCAGCTAAATATAGCTGGAAACATATGTTTTCAGCGTAACTTTGTTTATTTTTAAAAAATCCCATCTACGTTTTTTTTTTATTTTATTTTTTTTTTGCCCAAAATGCTTAAAAACATGTATTTTACATTGGTTAATTTTTTCCAAAAAATAATAATGTTTTTTACATGGGTTTTTAAAGGTTTTCTCAACTCATGAGGGTTTTCATTTTATCCCTCCCCTATATATATATTATAGGGCAAGGATCCATAGAAAACCCTAAATAAACGAAAAACTCCCGGAAAGCCCTACTTCCCAGCTTTTTTTTTTTTTGAAAAATTAGGGCATGTAATATACATGTTTTTAAGAGTTTTGAGCCAAAAACATCAAAAAAGCGCCGAGCTGTTTTTTTTTAAATAATTTTTCATCATAACATATGTTACCAGTGCTAACATATGTTATGATGCACAACTTATTTTATTTTTTTTTAAACAACCGTTCGGCGCTTTTTTGATTTTTTTGGTTCAAAACACTTAAAAACATGTATTTTACATGCCCTAATTTTTTCAAAAAAAAAGAGCTCGGGAAGTAGGGTTTTCGGGAGTTTTTCGATTAAACAGGGTTTTCTATGAATACTTCCACTATATATATATATATAGGGGAAGGATCAAATGAGAAGAAACTTAATGTGAGAAAAAAAAGAAGAAGAAATGAAAATTAAATATTTTAACTCTTATTACATTACTTATTATCTCTTTAATTAATTAGTCATTAATACTTTATCCTACACATTATCAAATTTGTCTACACATCTCAAAATTCATCCTACACATATCAAAATTATCACGCGTTTATGCTATACATATTGAGATTATAATACGTTAATCTTACACATATAGAAATTCAACCTTCATTTGTCCTACACATATCGAAATCATCCTTCATTGTAAATTTAGGATTGATATGAAAGAACGTATTTTGAAATTGAATTATGAGTTTCATTAATTTAACTAGTTTAGGGGGTTACAAAAAAACTAATCATTTATTTAAACATTAACGACACTTATTATATAAAGGATTCTATTGGTTTAAATTTCTTCTTTTTCTTCTTATTTGAACTTTCCACTACATATATATATATATATATATATAAACTGGTAGTTTTAAAATAAAAAAAATATATGATGAGTCAATTGTACTTTTGTTACTACGAAACGCAAACCCGATCTCTTCCATTAATATGCATTAGTGTTTTCGAATAACATATCAAAGCGTCAAAATTATGTTGTTTGTTACATAGCATTTTCATTCTCAACCTTCTTTGACTTTGAAAGTGTCAAACCAATCATTTCCTGTTCAATTTGTTGACCTTCACCGTAAGTCAAACATTGTCGACTGGAAAATTTGTTGGCTGTTTTGTAATTTTGTATGCATTGTCGCATCTTTGATTAATGTAGAGTTTATGTAATGTGTAGGACACTTTTAGACACCAAGTCAGATAATTGAACTTTGCAACCTCCAGTTCTACTGAACCTAAGTTTTGCCTTCAAAGCGTTTCCAACGCTTTTTCAAGAACTGATTGCAAGTATTTCCCTTGTGCTTCTATTCGAAGCTGCAATTGTCTTTGTACCTATTATAGATGAAAAAAAATATTTTCAAAATATTTTTTAGATTAATCATACTGTGCCATCCCTTAAAGGTTTTGTATATAACTGTTAGTTGTGTTGATATAATGATATCATACATCAAGCTGCTGATGAAGCCTTCTTTGAGCTTCTATTTTCATCTGCATGGCTTCACCTATCGCGGGCTTCTGAACGGGTATTTGCATCGTTAGCAACTTTGTATAAACACTAACTTACAATTCTACAACAATACAACTTGATAACTGTTTCTTACTTGCTTGTTTGAGGGCAAACACCAGAGTTGCTCATGCGACTTCCATTTGTTTCACTAACCACATCTCCTGCCACCATATCTGCAGCAAAGTTTTTGTCATCATGGTTTATCCTCTGTTTATAAATTGTTTCAAAACATATTAAAAGATTAAAATGGATTCTTAGAGTTGTTACCAACTTTATTTGTGCCAACACTATTAGTTTGCCTATATTGATTCTTACTCAGCCTGTACTTCTGCCAACCAAAAAGTAAATTAGTTTGTTTGCATGTTTTAAGTCATTGCATATACATAAAAATGGAAAAGGGTCAAACGAGTCAAAGGTTGCCTAATGTCTATTTATAAACACTTAAAACCTCCAAAATCATTTATTCTATGAATTTTTTAAATCTTATCTTACACACTAACTATTTGTAAAAAAAATATATAAATTTGGACGAAGTGTCGTTTCGTCGACCCAACCCGAGCCGTTACCCAACTCTAACTAAAAGTATAATGATTGGAATGTCTTTTTTTACCTGGGGATGACTCTTTAGGTGGTATAAAGTACCATTTTTTTCCTTGTTCATTTTCCAAAACTTTCAAATGATGCACTTACTGTTTGCTCCTCCAAGCTTGTTGACGGCTTATATGAACCGTTCATGGAGATCCGGTGTCCATTTGAGTCTAGGTTTTGCTCCATTGATGCATCCCAGCCTTAGTGCAACAAACATACACAAAACAGTTGCAGAACATTTAATCCACAATCGAGAACAGTCATAATCATTGTCGAAACTTAATAGCTTAAAGAAACCCTATCCGAATAAATGAAGCAACCTAGCACAACCAAATCCATCTACGTTAAATTTAAAAAATTACAGCAGTTCTAAGGGATAAATAAATAAATAAATGCAGGTACTAATGCTTGAACATTAAACAAAACTTTTCTAATTATCACATCTTACTACAAACCCATAATTCTTTGCTAAATGAAGGAAAAGGAACAAAAAGAACAAAAATAAGTCAAATTACCATAGATACTCCCCATTATCTTTCTAAATAACTGTTTCCTGCACACAGTTGGTGAAAAAATCATGCACTATCAAGAAAACAGTTCCAAGATCATATATATTATCGCAATGGTGGTAGGTGTTAACCAAATTTTGAGCTTGATCTTGTCTGAAAGGGCATGAAGAGGCGATTCAATCTTCCTTAACACGGTACCCTTCAAAGATTCATCATTTCATCAACAACAAAGATGATGTAAAAAACACAAATTCTTAACAATTTAAAATGCAACTACCTTTTGGTCGAAAACATATTCAAGTACAATACTATGTTCCTACATTCCTCATATTCATCATCAGGAGCTTCACAATCATTAAAACTCCACTGCCGAGACTGTACCAACGCCTAGGTGTAGTTTTCCCTGAACATATCAAAAGCTCTACTCAAATAATCAATGCTAATAGTTGATGTTTGAATAGTTTTAAATAACAAATTGTTTTACTATTAGTTTTAAAAACATATCAATAGTTGTACCACTCAAGTTCCCATATTTCCATATGATAATGTAAACATACGTCCAATTCTAAAATGCACATCAGTTTCTGCTCCGACTCCACCATATGTGTAAACTTCAATCCTCGGTCTTCATTGTAGAATAACATACACAAAATACCCAATTAGAAGATAAAGTAGAAAAATAACAAACAAAAACTGGCCTTAATCGTTCACTACCTCGTCATTCCTAGTCGTCAAACGACGACACTTCTTCATCGCAACGGACGAGAAGGTGGGATTCCACCACCGCAGATCTTGAAGGTGGGGTTGGAGGCGAAGCAACGGAGGTCGTAGGTACCTTGATATGCAGCACTCTACACAATTATATTCACATTCAACATCAATTTGTTTGAATGCATGTAATGCAATCCCTTTATAAACATATAACTCTGCACTAAAAGAAAGCTAAGACCACTACCAATAGACGGGCAAGATATGATATAAAGCGTAATAAATGTTAGCAATTTTAGCAGGGAAAATTAGTAAAACGCCTTTAAATTCGCGAAAAAAACGGCATCCAGTTTGTTAGCAACTCCCAAAGCACAATATCGAAGCTACAAAACATAAACTATGTTGCTGTAATTTTTTCTCTTCTTGACGCAAGGTCACCGTGCCATACAACTGTAAATCATACAACTAAAGTTATTTTTCTGGACTGCAAATTAAATAAATGCTTTATAATAGAAGCCTAGAAAACCAAATTGAATCACAAAACTTACCATTACCAATCCTTGTACAGAGGAAACCCAATAACTCAGCAAATCTCAAAGAGAGAGAGAGAGACCTGCTGAAGAAAAACGACAGGTGGTCGGTTTAGTGGCAGAAGGAGAAGGGTTTCATATTTGATTTGGGGTTTTTGGCGGTAAAGGTGAACGATGGTTGAGATCTCAAATCCCGTTGAATGATGATGAATGGACCTGCCGGTGGCTAGTGGTGGTGCTAGTTGTTTAATGGAGATGATAAGGCAAATCCAACACCATCCGACGGTACCACCTACCACCAATGAAGCCATAATAGCCACAAAGCACAACCACTACCACCTCCAATACACAGGCTAACTGATTGGTTGTATGAGATAGAGAGAGAGAGGGAGAGGTTGGATGAAAAAAAGAGAGAATGAGGAGGGCTTCTTGATTAAGACGGGAAAAAGAATGGGGATGTAAAGACGCGTGTCCAGTATGATGACAAGGATATCACCTCCCACATAGGTCAATGAGAGAAGACCACCTTATCAACTTACTGTTCAATTACATCGTGTATAAATATATTGATAATTGTAATACGTTATTGAATAACTTCTTCTAGTAAAGAGTTTAAAACCACACATATTTAGGGCGTGTTTGACAATCTCTGTGTCAGTAAGTGCTGAGTTATTAAGAGGTGTGGTTGGGTAAGAGACTCTGAACCCTTAAGAGGCCTTACTTGGCTCGGCCTGACTAGATGGTGATGGAGGAGGTGGTGTGTGAGTGGCTGGCTGAGAATTATGAACACAAGTGAATGAATAAAGGGGTAAAATTGCCATTCAGTATCATTTTGAAACTTAGTGGTTAAAAGCCTTAGGACTGATTCATATGTTTCCTGTTAGTAAAACCAAACACAATTAGTATTGACTGATTCAAAGACAGTCTCTTAATAAAATCATTAATGTTGCGTTCCAGATATTAGTAAATGAAAGAAAAGAAAAGAAAACTAATGAGAGAAAATAAATGGAAAGAAAAGGGATGAAGAGAGAAAACAAAGGGAAATGAAATATTAGTTTTCTTTCATTTCCATGGTTCAAAGGAAATAGAAGGAAAAATCTTTCTTTCTTTCCAAATAATAATTTTAGAAGGAAAGTTATGAGGGAGATTAGTAATAATTTTTCTTTCTTTTCTTTTCATTTCCCTCATTTAAAAACTCCCGAACACAATATTTTTCAATTTTTCCATTTTCATCCATTAAAAAAACTTAGGAACACAACTTACAATTTTTAAATGGTCATAATTTTTATACGTTAAAATTTTCTTTTTAAATTATTAACACCCCAACCAATGACGGAAACATCAAGTGTCACGTAGTGACGATTGTTCAATAGCTCATGGTACTAAGTGTAAATTTGAATACGTTGAATTAAATAGTTTATTACATTGAAAGAAAAATTACAGAATACAATAATTCTAAAGCGTTAACTCTAACTAAAATACAACAAAGTCAAAGCTTAAAAAAAAATCCAAAAGCTTAAAAGAAGCGTCTCAAAATAACCTGAAACATGTACGAAAATAGTATATGTCAATACAAAAATGTATTGGTGAGCATACCCTGTTTTGAATACATAAAGTAGAAAAGAGTTTCGCAATTCATGTGTTGTATACCGTTTGCAATTATGTATTTAAGCAGTATCAGTCAAAACCAACCCTAAGACAATAGAATAAGACAACACTTTGAAAACCATTTTTGAGTATAAGAATCACGAGGGGTATATACCATAGACTATTCATTGAAATGTCAGGCCACAACGGTTATTGATTTTGACAGCCATAGATACACACAAATTAACATAAAGCAAACACACATGAGAATTGCATTTAGTAAAAGATTAACATTTTGTCATAATCTTGGTTTTAAAAAGCGAGAAGCGCACTTAAGCGACAAGGACTAAAACCGAAGCGCAAAGTGCACATCGCAAAAGCACATGGCTTTTCATACGTGAGGCGCAACGTAATAATATTATATTTTTTAAATTACTTCCATATAACAAATACTATAATGTTTTAATTTTTACATCTAAAAATCAGATAATTAAAATATATATAGGGTTTAATTATAAATTACCTCTTTGTACAACATAAAAAGCTTATAAATACAACCCAAAGATGCACAAATCTTCATGACACACTTAAAAAAAAGAAACAAATAAACATGTTAGGTAAACTTTGATGTCAAATTTGATAAAAACATAAACATTAAGGGTAAAATATGTAACTTAGAGGGAAAAAAGAATAGAATACAAAATATAAACAAACCTAACCTATTCCTATCTCATTATAACCAGCCGCCAACCAAAGATCTATCTCTATCACTCCTTATCTTTCAACCTACCCAGCTTCCATCTATATCCTGTCCATTTGCTCTTTTTTTCCCGATTCTCACTACATCTGTTCATATTCATGGCATATCTTCATCAGGTAACCTTTATTTTCTTTATTTTCTTACACATATAAACATATTTTAAAGCTAATAAGGTTAGAATATGTACATTGTACATGAATCGCTCGCTTCTCGCTTCAAACTTTTCACCAGAAAAGCGACATAGGCGCTCGCTTTATGTACAACCATCGCCTTGTGTAACACAAGGCGCAACCGGTTTCGCCTGATGTCGCTTTGCGCCTAGGCGCGCCATAGGCGCACTTTTTAAAACCAAGGTCATAATGTACATGAATAGCCCCAAAAGTGTAAAACATGAAAAAAGAGAAAGATATACTCACGGTTTTGCTAAGCGCGATAAATCCAAACAAAACTTGTCACAAGGTAAACTTGGGAATTCCGAAGAATTCAACCTATACGTATAAGAATACTAATTAGGGCAATGACTTAAAAAGTCTTAGGTTTCTAGGGTTCTAAGGCATTAGGGTTCACTAAGTTGATTTGGGGAATTAGGGTTTCTTTTGTGATAACATAAATTAATACTAAATTGGTATGTCAAAATAATATGATTAAAGCTTGTAAATATGATTAGGTAATGTACTTATTACCAACAAAATATCTAGTTAAAAAGTAGTTCCAAATAGTTAGGACAAAGTATTCGAATTAATTGTTTTAAACTATAATTGTAATTAATTACAATAATTAGAAATAACTAAACAAACAAATACAAGTTACACAAGTGAACTAAATGCTGATGATTATGACTTTCAAAACATAAAATATTTCTGTTTAATAAAACATTAAATTTATAAAACAAATTTTATGTATTATGAACTAATAAATGATTTATGTATTGAAATAAACATAAATATAACTAGAATACAAGATATGGCTCAAAAATGATATTTTCATGAAAATTTGTTGTATTCTGATGAGAAACACTCAAAATAAAGTTTTCATAATTTTTCTCAATTTAATTGTATTTAAAACTGATTTATTGAATTTAAAATGCATTTAAATGACTAAACATAGGAAAATCTATAAAAACTAAACATTTCTAGTCGAATAAACTATGATTAAGTTTTTGATGTAAAATAGTAATTCCACAAAAATTTTGGCATTGAAATCATTTAAATGAATTTTTAATCAATTAAATATGATTAAAAGAGTTTAAATCAATAAAAATATGAAATTTAAATATTTTTCAGAAAATAAAAATGTGGAAATTAAGTTTATGGTGTCAAAGATACTACACCTAAAATTTTATAATTTTTGGACCAAAAATGAATTTATTATAAATGTTATAAGTTTTATATAATATATTACTTTAAACAAAGTAAAGAAATTAACTAAAAAGAAAAAAAATGAAGAGGACCCGTGGACAAGGGGATTCGAACCCGAATCCTCTCCAAACACCAACACACACCAAAACCACTAGATTAACCCATAAATTGATAGGGCTTTTAACAAGGACAATATGAGGATCAAAATGGCATAAAACAAACGGTTGAATTTTTGTTTTTTTTTCTTTTAAACTTTACAATAATGACACATATGGCCCCTCAACTTTAACTAGGTTAGAAATATTATTGTTTTGGTTAGACTAACTCATTTTTTTTAAACTAACATAAAATAAACAGGACTTTTATAATATCACATGATTATACTATTATGACACGTTTTATATGTCACCACAAACGTATACAAACATGCACATACACCTTTTTTAAAAAAATAAAATAATAATCGACGAGGGCTAAAGGTGAAGCTTAAAAATAGATAAAGGGCTAAATTTGGAAACTTGCTAAAAGAGGAGGGTGTAGATTATCATAGTCTCCCCTACTTTAGAAAATTTCGTCTCGGAATTTCTTTCAAGTGGAGGTTCCCACGAAACAAAAGGCGTTGTAAAAGTCAAATAGATTTTAAAATTTTCATCAGTTATGATTTGACAAAATTAAAGTAGTTGTCTAATATCCAAAGTAAAAGTTTCAAAATCTTTGACAGTTGACTCGTTGTTAGAAAGTTGAGAGTTTATAATGAGAAAGGTTTTGGGATTGCTGATGGCAGCGGCACTGATGAAAATGGTTTCCCCTACTTTAGAAAAAATTTCTGACTGAACTTTATTAAGATATGCAACAAGAATCCAGATAACCGAGAGTGTAAGAGTATACAAGAATTAAGCTTTTTGCGTGTGTGGTCAAAAGAAAGATTTCTGGAAGACGAATCGAAGCCTATGTAAAAACGTTCTTATAAAAAATGATAGTCGGTGGTCAACGACCTATTAAAGAGGTCAGGCCCAACGCTATTAAATAGCCCAAAATGCAATATAAAATAATGGGATAGGTTCTTGGTCAGACTCCTAGTCCGCCCCCTCAGTATCACTCGTGCTTATATATAGGGTGTACCGCAGCTAACCCACCACACTTCTGATACTTTGGACTCGTACTGATTGTCTACCAATAGTCTAAGTAGAATCACGCACCACCCCCATGTACCTATAAACCCATGATTGCGTTCCGGACCGTAATCACCTATTTACCTTGCACTAGGGTATTATGCTTTTCCATAACACTAACATAATTAATACAAGAAACAATGCGTGCAACCAATATGTGTTAAAATAATAGATACTACAATGAAATAATATTTAAGCATGACATGGTTAGAGGTCCTTCCCTTTCGGGTTCACCCTTTAACCATAAATTTCTGTTCACGTCGTTGGACTCTAGACAACCATATTGGTAGACTCTGAGGATTACATCGTTCCCCTCGGGTTAAAGGAATACTCTGAACTGAGTCGTACGTGGGAACTGGCTTAGATCTCATACGAGCTATCAACTAGTATGTTCAATGGCCAAGATGATGAAAAAATAATGAAAAGTATAACAGGGTCTTGCTCAAAACAGGGAAAAATATGAATACAAAATATGCGTTCATGCAAGTATGTATGTATAGCATAAAATTTCGATTGAAAGAATAATATAACATAAATCGAGTAAATCGCACAATTGCACAAAATGAAAGTAAACGAGTTGATTAATGCTCGAAATCAGTGATGTAAGAGTAACTGCTAGAAATAGTGCGAGAATAACCGCAAATAACGCGTGAGATTAACCACCAATAAAAGAATAATACGAGAATAATCATAAATAAGATAATGCGCGAACCTAACTATAAATAAAATGATGTAAGAATAAAATAATGAAATTTACTGCAAATGAGAGTGCATCGAACACACGTATAGTCTACTGGCATGAGGGTTTAAATATAGGCACTATATGTTAAAAGACATTTAGCAACATTCTGATAAGGATATGTCCAATGTTTAGACCAAAAGTTTTGCGACTGAGAGAGTGTAAGTGTAAAAGATAAATTTTCGTTTATAAAACAAAACGTAGTTTACTCGAACTTTGTGATATAGTTGAAAGAATTGCAGTAATGCATGTGAATAACTTTTTAGAAATCGAAGAATGTTTTAGATTCAAAACAGGTTCGCGCGAAAGACTTTGTAAGTACACATTTTCATGTGTTTACGAGAAGTCGAGTTGAAAAGTGTTATAAGGCATATTATTAGTCGCAAGTTTCTTTTCCCGAAAACATATAATGAATCTGTTACATTAAAACAAGAAGGTTTACATTTGACTTGTAAATATGCAAAACAAGTTTATAAAATGCAAGAGGAAACCATATAAATCAAATGTGTTTCAAAAGACCAAGATTTAGAAGTGACGTGAATAATAAAAGTCAACGTATATGACACGAATAAATTCCCAAATATTTAAGAAAGTTTGAAGCTTCGAAATAACGTGGATATGAAAAGCTTTCTTTAAAAAATATAACATTTCTGAAAGTAGTCTTTAAGTTTTAAAAGGATGATCAAGTCACAGCAAAGGAAATGCTAAGGATTGTGATTAACGTGTAGGGTTCGTGCTTCAACTATCAGCTGGTATCCTAGCTTCAGAAACCCAAATCAACGTTGAAATGATTAAGTAAGTCAGCTCGGTATTTTTGATAATATGGTAGAAGTTTACGAGTGGTTTAAAGACAATGGAAAATCTGGTTTGGTTTGGCTTGATTCTCCTTGATAATATTTGGAAAGTGTGGGTAGGACACGTATGAGGTTGTGAATGATCTCAGATGCCTTGACGAATTTTGGAAAATAGGATTTTATGCAATTAAACATTTCTTTTACTTGTAAGTTAAATATTTCATTAAAGTTGAAAATGTTCGGATTTTATGAAGTGTTTGAGAAAGTCAAACGTTACTTGAAACCTTGAAAGTTTTACGAAATCTATATGTTGAAAACCCGTTTGCTTGTAAGAGTCATTAAGGCATCTCTTTGGGCTCATAGCGTGCTATTTATTTCAGGACACAAGGTGTATATAGGGTGTACTAATATGGTGAATAGGTTTCTCCAAAACTGTGTACTTAGGTTTTGTGCTTTTATGAAATGATAACACATGGTAAGTTGCTAAGTTAGTCGCTTTAGAGGGTAGTGTACTGGTGTACATTGGGTAGATAGGCATTTATGATGTTATGAGTATTGTGGAAAACACTAGGGGATACTAAAGATCATAGTTTAATAATATACTGTGACATCGATCAAGTGAATTTGTAAACATGACGATATAAAACAAGTTGATTTTGAAACCACATTCGTGTTTAACTGTGTATGAAGACGCACGTTCAAAAATCAGAATGTAATCATGGTTGAAGTTTAAAGATTTTGAGTCATGGGAAAAATGTTTTAACACAAGAAAATGATGCTTTATAGTGTAAAAGTCACAAAACATAAATGAAATAATGTAAATTTTAATATGATAATATAGTGAACAAAAGTTTTAATAATGATGCTGAAGAATCCAAAAGCGAATGATTAATGAATAATAGCATATGAAACAACAAGCGATGAAATTGAGTCTATAAATATCAATAACATAAAACATTGGGATTGTTTCCATAGGAAACTTTGACTAACCCAAGTATTTGAAATTTCCTAGTGACTTGTGGGGGCGTACTTTAGCCTATAAGTGAATGCTCATCCTAAGAGTTTCCAGGTAGGTATACAGGTCCCTCGTCTGATTGGGATTTATACGAAATATCAGGCCTAGACAGAAAACTCAGGATACAGGCGCTCACCCTTCCAGATTGCACGTGCCCCATCACTAGTGAATTCCAAAACTTTAGCGAGATTAAAAATGAGATGCAAAAATAGATCCTTGAGATGTGGATTTCACTCCTAACTCAAAGATGTATTTCAAAATTGAAAACTACAGTGGTTAAGTTTCTTTTTGAAGGAAATACTCTTTGAGGTGTGGGTGTCACTCCTATCCCAAAGATATATTCCAAAGATGTATAACATAAAGAGAGGTGAAACTAATCACCAAGGTATGGATACCACTCCTAACTTGGTGATATCGTTTCATTTGTGAAATATGAGTGTCTTCTTTTCCAAGTAAAATACCGAAAAGTATAACGAGAAAGAATCATAGCGAAAATATCTTGGAAGAAAATATGAGGATAAAGAGAAATATACACGAGAGGACTCGTGAATGCAAGCTTAGTTATAGACTAGGCTAAAAGGCATTCTAATAACCTAATTTCCTATAACCACAGCTCTGATACCAATCTGTAACACCCCAACCGATGGCGGAAACATCGAGGTGTCACGTAGTGACGATTGTTCAATAGCTCATGGTATTAAAGTGTAAATTTGAATACGTTGAATTAAATAGTTTATTACATTGAAAGGAAAATTACAGAATACAATAATTCTAAAGCGTCAACCCTAACTAAAATACAATAAAGTCAAAGCTTAAAAAATCCAAAAGCTTAAAAGAAGCGTCTCAAAATAACCTGAAACATGTACGAAAATAGTATATGTCAATACAAAAATGTATTGGTGAGCATACCTTGTTTTGAATACATATAGTAGAAAAGAGTTTCGCAATTCATGTGTTGTATACTGTTTGCAATTATGTATTTAAGCAGTATTAGTCAAAACCAACTCTAATACAAGAGAATAAGACAACACTTTGAAAACCATTTTTGAGTATAATGAATCACAAGACAATGACCAAGGTCTCTCAACACACTCACAAGGGGTATATATAGTACTATTCATTGAAATGTCAGGCCACAACGGTTAATGATTTTGACAGCCATAGATACACACAAATTAACATAAAGCAAACACACATGATAATTGCATTTAGTAAAATATTAACATTTTGTCATAATGTACATGAATAGCCCCAAAGTGTAAAACATGAAAAAGGAGAAAGATATACTCACAGTTTTGCTAAGCGCGATAAATCCAAAAAAAAAAAAAAAACTCGTCACAAGGTAAACTTGGGAATTCCAAAGAATTCAACCTATACGTATAAGAATACTAATTAGGGAAATGGCTTAAAAAGTCTAAGGTTTCTAGGGTTCTAAGGCATTAGGGTTCACTAAGTTGATTTGGGGAATTAGGGTTTCTTTTGTGATAACATAAATTAATACGAAATTGGTATGTCAATATTATATGATTAAAGCTTGTAAATATGATTAGGTAATGTACTTATTACCAACAAAATGTCTAGTTAAAAAGTAATTCCAAATAGTTGGGACAAAGTATTCGAAATAATTATTTTAAACTATAATTGTAATTAATTACAATAATTAGAAATAACTAAACAAACAAATACAAGTTACACAAGTGAATTAAATGCTGATGATTATAACTTTCAAACATAAAATATTTCTGTTTAATAAAACATTAAATTTATAAAACAAATTTTATGTATTATAAATTAATAAATGATTTATGTATTGAAATAAGCATAAATATAACTAGAATACAATATATGGCTCAAAATGATATTTTCATGAAAATTCGCTGTATTCTGATGAGAAATACCCAAAATAATTTTTTCATAATTTTTCTCAGTTTAATTGTATTTAAAACTGATTTATTGAATTTAAAATGCATTTAAATGACTAAAAATAGGAAAATCTAAAAAAAACTAAACATTTCTGGTCCTATAAATTAAGATTAAGTTTTTGATGTAAAATAGTAATTCCACAAAAATTTTGGTATTGAAATCATTTTAAATGAATTTTTAATCAATTAAATATGATTAAAAGAGTTTAAATCAATAAAAATATGAAATTGAAATATTTTTTAGAAAATAAAAGTGTGGAAATTAAGTTTAAGGTGTCAAGATACTACATCTTAAATTTTATAATTTTTGGAACAAAAATGAATTTATTATGAATATTATAAGTTTTATATAATATATTACTTTAAACAAAGTAAAGAAATTAACTAAAAAGAAAAAAATGAAGAGGACCCGTGGACAAGGGGATTCGAATCCGGATCCTTTCCAAACACCAACACACACCAAAACCACTAGACCACCAGCCTGTCATGTTGAACAAATCGAATTTATATCCTATTTAAAACATAAGTAAAAACTCATCTTCTTCCCCAAATCATCCTATAAACCCTAACCCTAACTCAAATTTCAATCGACCGATTTCAACAAGATTAACCCATAAATTGATAGGGCTTTTAACAAGGACAATATGAGGATCAAAATGACATAAAATAAACGGTTGAATTTTGTTTTTTTTTCTTTTAAACTTTACAATAATGACACATATGGCCCGCCCTCAACTTTAACTAGGTTAGAAATATTATTGTTTTGGTTAGACTAACTCATTTTTTTAAACTTACATAAAATAAATAGGACTTTTATAATATCACATGATTATACAATTATGACACGTTTTTATATGTCACCACAAACGTATACAAACATGCACATACACCTTTTAAAAAAAAAAATAATCGATGAGGGCTAAAGGTGAAGCTTAAAAATAGATAAAAGGGCTAAATTTGGCAACTTGCTAAAAGAGGAGGGTGTAGATTGTCACAAATTAGATCACAAAAAATGGGTGTTTTATTCTCTTTAATTTGGGTATGGTTTTACTTAGGGCTGGAAATGAGCCGAGCCCGAGCCTTGCATTATTGAGCTAAGCTCGTGACAATTTTCAGAAGCTCGAGCTCAAGCTCGATTCGAGCCTTGTATTTTGGGCTCGAGCTCGGCTCGATAGTATATTTAGGAACTTGAGCTCGGCTTGAAAGCTTGATCAAGGTGTATGTAGGAAGAGTTTAAAACATCCCAAGCTCGGCTTGAGCTCGTTTTGGATCACTAAGGAGCTCGTTTTGGAGTATTAAGGACTCGTTTTGGACCATTAGTGAGCTCGTTTTGGACAATTATGAAGCCCAAGGCCCAAAGTAATTTAGTTAATGCATGTGTTGCAATACAATTAGGCTATATAGTATTAATTGACATAAATAAGCAAAGCTCGATAAGGCTCGACGAGCCCAACCGAGCTTTACATTCGAGGCTCGAGCTCGATAAGACTCGGCTCGCTCGAGCTTTTTACCGAGCCGATCTCGAGTAGCTCGCGAGCCGCTCGGCTCGTTTGTACCCCTAGTTTTACTACAGTTTCTTTTTAATTAAAAATACTAAATATTACATAATTACAAGTGTTTATGTTCCCAGCAAAACCAGTTAATAAGTAATAACCGATTCGAAGAGTAACCAATTAATGGTTATTTTTAACCGTAGGTTACTAATCGGTTAGGGTTTTTTTTAGAAGTAATCGGCTTTTAACCGAAACACCAGCTAAGCGAAAAAATAAATGAACGAATGTTTTTTTTTCCCCAGAAAAAACAGTTATTAACCGAACCGAGTAAAGTAAAAATGAGAAAATAAATGACGGTTTGGGAAAATAACCATTGTGTGCACCTATAACTCATACTAACAATCAATGTTTTCTTAGCCGACCGGACATCAAACCAATTGTGAGCTGTTTGAGATTGACTCGATAAAAAGCTCGAAACGAGTCGAGTCTTATCGAGCCCAAGCAGATCTTGAGCCTAAAACAAAGTTTGTTTGTTTATCGAGCTCGAAAATAAGCTTGACATGTGAAACTCGTCAGGCTTGTCGAGCCTTATCCCTTAGTATAATTCTTTTAATATTTAACCCCATTTAAAGTTGTTTAATAAGCAAGCCGAGCCGAGCTTATATAAACCTGTTTACAAGCCGAGCCCGAATCTAAAATTGAGCCTGTTTAGTAAACAAGCTCGAGCTTGAAAATCTACTTTTTTTTTTTTTTTTTGAAAGGCAAACTTCATTAAACACACAAACGGGAAAACTCCCAAGCCGGGAGCCCCACAACTATTTACATAACATCAAAAGAAAAAGACTTCCAACCCTTCCAATCCACCCCAACACTATTCGATCTATTACAAAACCATAAAAACGTTAACGCCTTAATATCTGCCACAAGCTCCACCACTGTAGTCGACTTATGATTGAAGATTCTCTCATTTCTAGCTTTCCAAAGACGCCAACACACTACCATAAAAATCCCAACCAATATCTCTTTCTTTCTTTTACTATGCCCCGCCGAGTTCACCACTTCTATCAAATCTCCCACCGAAAATAGAAAAATAGGAGGGAGGTTCACCCAATTAGCAACACCTTGCCACACCCCTGCCGCCATACCACAAGCGGTAAAAATATGATCCACACTCTCATCCTCATCATTGCAAAAAACACAAGACAAATCGCCATTCAAAATATGTCTTCTCCCCAACGCCACCTTAGTCGGAATGCTATCAAGCAACATACGCCACATGAACACATTACACTTAAGGGGAGAGCTTGAAAATCTACTAACAAGCCAAACATGAGTTTTGAAAACAAAGTTCGAACCGAGAATGTCGTCTCTAAGCCCAAATATACCAAGGCCCAGCTCAGCTCACTAGCAAACACATCCATTATTATTCGAAACTTCAAACTTCACTCTCAACCATCACCGTCGTCTTCTTACCTCTCGACATACCTTCCAGTTTCCGGCGTCATCGCCAACTATTCTTATGGCTAACCGGTACAAAAAATTACACACTATTTTTAAAATTTTTAATTTCTTGGCTTATCTTCAATTGAATTAGTGACTTTTATATAATCTTTATGAGTTGTTTAACACGTGTTATTTAATCAATGAATGAAGCATTTCAGTGTGAATTATTATGGTTTTAGGATTTTGTTTTTAGGTTACTATTAAAATGTTGAGGACTTGTATATTGATAGCTGTATGAATTCTTCTTTGAATTAGCTAATTATTGTTAAATTACTCATTTTCTTAAATTGAAATTAGATAATTGTTCTATTATTTGATTAGAACAATTGGAAAGCTTTTTTGAATATAAAAGAGTATCATATGCATTCAGTCTGCTGTTATTTGGTAATTTTGGTCTGTTGTTTGAAATGTGCATACTGGTATGCCACTATGGCTTATCCAAATTTACTTTAGACATGACCGATAGACGGTAGTCTGGTACGAATTCTGTTTGCCAGTATTTTAACTAGTTTTGCCACATCCACACAGTATTTGATTCGTAGATTCACCACTGTGCAGTGTTGCAAAACTCGGTTTGGCCTTGTACTCAGCGACCTACCCTGGAGCGAGTAATCGGCCTAATCGGGGGAGTACTCGGGGCTTAAATCGGCCTATGCGGGGAGTACTCGGCCAACTCGGCTATACTCGGAGACCTACCCTGGAGCGAGTACTCGGGGAGTAATCGGTCAACTCGGCCTTGTTTTGCAACACTGCCACTATGTTGTTTGGGTCAAAGTGGATGGGATTTTTAGTAGTTGGTTCGGGTATCACGGTTGATTTTCTCCTTAAATTGTCTGTTTGACTTTTTCTGGTCGAACACTCGAACCTGTCTGACTCTGGTCAGTTCTAATTCTGCTGATGTTAATCAGCTTCTAGTCAATCAGTGGCTGCTGTTGACTTTCGTTGGTTAGTACTTCAAGGGCCGTTTTTGTGATCCACATTTAAACAGACTGTAATGCAAGTTTAGGAGGTCGGACCGATATGATAAAAAGCTAATGAATGATTTTATTCTTTTGCCAGCACAGAATTCCGCAATCAGTTTGGTTGATCTTCTTCTTTCTTCTGCTCTTTAATCTGCATCTGGGAAGCAGACGGTAAGATGATTTCAGGTGCGTGTATCCTTGTACGATCAATGGTGCTAGTACTTTTTTGTTGCAGCTTAAAAGCTCGATAAAATTTCCAAAGAACATTTATTTTTTGACCACTTTTAGTGTTTTTCGGTTTTTCAACTTCTTTTGATTTAGTATCAGTAGTGCGGTCATCTGATACTAAGTGCATACTTTTTTTTTCAAAAATGCTCTCTGAGAAGCAGAAACACATGTAAGCCTATATGTATATAAACATCCTCAATTTCAGGGTCAAACGTGGGATGCCATTATCAGACGAGGGGACTTCTAATGCACAAGTGGCAATACCCTGGTATACTCTCTTAAGTGATAATTGCATTCACCTGTATTGCATATGTTAAAAAAGCAATATGCTTTACAATATACCTTAAACGTCTTTTCTCTTTCTTTTACAAAGTATAGTTAGTGTTTCGTACCAAATTCTAGATTACCATTTATCACTAACTTCCTTTTTTTTGTTTTTCGAAAATTTGCGAAATCCATTGTAAGGCTTGTTGGTCCTTTTCCTTATGTGTGATTTTTATTAATTGTGAATTGAAGGCCCTTCAACATGTATATGTTTTGTATGAAACAAAGTCTTGGCCAATTCATTACTAATTCATATATTTTGATTATTTACAGGTTCAAAGAACATGACGTTACATACATTACGCCCAAGGTTTCTGAAAAAGAAATCAGTATGTTGTATGATAAACCAACCAACTGAAGTTTCCTCTGTTAATAAGAGGGATGCAGATGACAAACCTTTAGTTAAGATGTGTGGAATTACCTCAGCTAAAGATGCTGCTCTGGCAGCAGAAGCTGGTGCCGACTTTATTGGGATGATAATCTGGTCTAATTCTAAGCGTTCAGTTTCAATTGCTACCGCTAAAGAAATTTCAAAAGTTGCGCGTGAATATGGTGCAAAGCCAGTTGGTGTGTTTGTTGACGATGACTCCAACTCAATGCTGAGGGCTTCCGAGTATGCAGATCTTGAGTTTGTGCAGGTAAATTTCTGATCTTTAGTAGATTATGTAGATGAACCTTTGTTAGAGGTTGCGTCGTCTACTATTCATTTATTAAAGGGTTGGTTTCGGTTGTGTTTTTTTATCTTATATTGGCCAAATCAAGATAATTAGCTAAAAGGGAATGGGTTAAATTAGTTGGACGTCATTCAAAGTATTTTTAATCCATTCAAAGCAGATTTAGATTATTCTTGTAATGATTATTAACTTGTTAATTATTATATAAGAAATACAAAACGGACAAAAACTGTTTACCTGTTGACCCGTTTTGACATACTACTCAACCTACTTATTTGTCACTTCTAACATCAACTAGTTCTATTTAACTAATAACATATAAGTTTACAGCTCCATGGAGATGGATCACGGTCTGCATTTCCTGTTTTGGCAAGGGAACGACGAATAATTTATGTTCTTCATGCGAATGAGGATGGTGACCTTATGAACTATATATCAGATGGAGAATGTTCTTTAGTTGATTGGATTCTGGTGGACAGTGCAAAAGGGGGGCAGGTAATGATGAACTTAACTCCTTGTTTCATTTTGTATTTTGGACTTTGCATCGACCAAAATCGATCATATTATATAGCGTTACATCAGTGAAGCTCGAAATCCCGAACTAAGTGATTTAGAAGGTTGTATGCACTAAAAATACTTTTCGAGCCACTTTTGACCCGGTCCACCTAAGGTTTTTTTAATTACTCTTTGAGATGAAAATTACCTAAATCAACCCTTTATAAGCGAAATGGGCCGAAATCGGCAGCTTTACATATTTTCAACTAATGATTGGTTTTGCATTCATTGTCTCAGTGGTAAAGGATTTAATTGGTCCGGTTCAAGCTACCACCAGTCAAGAGCAAACATGGATGGCTCTTAGCTGGAGGAATGAAACCCGATAATGTAACCGAAGCCATATCTATACTAAAACCAGATGGAGTTGATGTCAGCAGTGGTATATGTGGTTCAGATGGCATTCAAAAAGATACATCACGTATATCCTCTTTCATAAACGCGGTAAAATCTGTTCAATATTGATCATAATCTTATAAATAACATGAATAATTGATGTTAGGAATTTATTATTTCCTATGTGCCAAATATGATATGGCACCTTTTTTTGTCATTTGTTATATTACTCAAAATGTTACAAAGACATGGTTCACAATGTTTGATCCTAATGTTTCCCTTTTAACATGATGCATACACATATGTATTATGCAAACTCTCTTAACCAACTTCTCCATGGGTTCACTATCTCGTCTTGCTGTTGATCTTAGGGTCCGTTTGATAATAAACAACGTCCCCTTCGTCACTCACGTAGTGATCTCTTTTCATACTACTTGCAAGAAGTCCGAGTAAATGGAATGGAAGCGGCTGTGATTTCTTTGGCTCTCGGTAATATTTCCCAAACACAGGCTTAGCGGCTTCGGTCTACATGTTCAGAATTTGGACATATTATTATTTGGTTCAAAATGAGATAATTTTTTTTTTAAACTTATGTTTAGTGAGAAGAATACTTACTGCTTCTACTAAGTGATAGTGTGGGATTTGAGGGAAGAGATGGTGTATAACATGGGTTCCTATGTCATGATGAATGTTGTTAATCCATCCATAGTCGTGATCAAGTGTCGTTAGGCCGCCTCTTAGATAACTCCATTCCTATTAAATATTTAGTGACCGAAAACAACAAAATGTGACCAAAATGATACAAAACCAAGTATGTTTTTATAAAGATAAAAGTCGGGTTGGTTTCAAACCTTGCCGCGGTACCATGGGAGTTTGTCTTCATGACCATGATGATGCAGGTAAGTTACTAAATCCAGCCACATGACGAAACCCTAAATTCGAATGAATAGTTTAGCTAAAAGAAATAAGAACAAGAATCATATGCATATGTATGTACATTTAAGGAAGACCACTAACCCAATAAGGTATGCCATAGAGTTTAAGTACTTGAAGAGGACCCATGACAAAGGACAAACCCACAAGCAAGGCAACCATGGCTGACCAACAAACTGTTGAGATGATCACATCGGCTTTTTCGTTAGCCCGAAATAAATCGCTCCCTGGGTGGAAATGTGACCCTTTTTTTCCTGGGCTTCGACCCCACTGTTGTTTGTAACCCGAAACAATAGTTAGCAAAGCGGAACAAGTTAAACATGATGGATTCGAACCTGAGACTCACCAGATACAAAGGGAATGCAAGCATAGGAAAAGGCAGGGTGAACCTCAGCATCCGAGTAGCCATGTCTAAACTTTTATAAATCTTCTCAGATAACTAAAAAGATCAAATTATATAAATCAAAATTTTATTACATGAACCTAAATTTGATATCATCATACAAATTTATCACGCTAAAAGTGCGTATAGAACTCACCGGATGCCAAGATTCGTCGTTCTCAACGTGCCCGTGGTTCTGATGATGAGTTCTATGGCTAATTCTCCTGTAATCATAACCATGGTTATACAGAAAAACAATCATAAAATTTTTAAAAAAAATATTTTTAACTATGAAGTTATTTTAATAGAAATGAAAGAACATACCATCCATGGTAAGGTACAAGTATTGAAGAATGAAGAAGGTGACCAACTACACTATTGAGTTTTGCATCATTAGAAAAGCTTCCATGACCACTGTCAAACCAAAAAAGAATTAAAAAAATATAACCTTAATTTACACAAAAAACATTAAATCTTCCTAGGCAGAATCTAAATGTTTGTTAAGATTTAGTCAGTTAGTTACCAATCATGACCAAGAACAAACAAAGCCCAAAACATAGTCCCTTGAGCAAACCAATATAACGGCCATACCACCATACTATCAAAATAAGCCGCCACTGCGGCCAACCCAAAAACCACCACAACATCTCTCAACACATAACTCATGGACCGCCACGGATCCTTAACCCAACAATGTTTAGGAATGGCAGCCCGAATATCAGCCAATGTGAAAGGTGGTGGTGCACCCGGGTTGAACTCACTCTCTCCACTTTCAAGCCCATTAACTCTTTTTTCATCATGTTGAACACTCTTCACTCCCACGTGTGCACTCGCTTTAATCGTCGAATATTTTGGCCCAAAAAGATTCGACGATGGCGATTTTATCACACTTGGGAAGCTAGAAACTGAGATTCTTGTTGTTGGATTAATATAGGATTTAGGGAGTGGTTTTAAACCACATGTTGACAACAATTTGGTGGCCATTAGAGATAACAAGATGATTAAACTGAATAAGTGTTAAGATGTTATGATGCATATATATAGAGACGGGTATGTATGTATGGATACGTGTGTGTATAATATATCTAATGAGTGTGTGTTTCTTTACACCTTCCATACACTTTTGACCCTGCTTTTTTATGGTTGTGTTTTTGTTGTTGATGTGAAAAGGAGAAACGTGATTTTTATGTGTGAAATAGGAGGGATGGACTAAATATGAATGATTATATAATAAATGGAATAAAGTAGTTTAGATAGAGGTAACGTTCCTAGACTCTTCTTTTACGTGTGTTAATTATTATTAACTTGTTGATTATAGAATTTTATAAAGTTGTTTTTATGTTAATCTTATCATGATATATTCCTTCTTATTCTTGCTTGTAGCCTCGCAAACTCGGCGGGTGCGGGTTTGGGTTCGGATCAAGACAGGTTCTAAGTAAATTGAATTCAGTCAAAATGAGCTCCCAGCAAAATGGGTTTGGGTTAAATTTGAGCCGTTATGAAATATGTCGTTTTAGAAAAAAGAAAAAAAAAACCCAAAATACTTTTCTTAGTTGAATTATAATAACAAACAATCGGTAAAAAAAAAAAAAAAAATACCCTCACCCACCAAATACACCAAACCCATTTTTAATTTTGTATAGCGTCATCAACATTTTTTTTACAACTTTTTACGCAATTAGACTTGATCAAAACGCAGCTTAGGCAGGACACATAATAAATTAGTGGCTCTGTGGCTGCTACAATAATAAATCTCACAATTGGAATCAAATCAGTAGCATTATTATAATGATCAATAACAATAACAATAACATCGTTACTGTACAGGTTGCATTCTGCACTAAATAGTGGTGGTAGTGTCAGTGGTGGTGATAGGGACGGCTAGAAGGTGGTGGAGGACTGGAGAGAGCGGAGGTGGTGGCAGCGGCTAGTGGGTGTGTTGGTGGCCGTGACGAAGGTAAAGTGGTGGGAATGGTAATAGAGTAGTGGTGTCGTAAGCCAGTGGAGTTTCGTGGTGGTGGTGACGCGGCAACGGAACGTTACCAACGGTGGTGTCGGCGACAACTAGTAAGTGTTGAAAACAAACAATGGTCATGTGTGGTGCTAACTCGTTTAGACACTCTCTCAAGGAAACAAGTTTTATAATTGAAGCCGGCTGACTAATTTGAATAGCTTCAAATTGACTCGTTGACTAAACCTTTTTGTGTAACACTTTGTATTTCCACTTGGGGGGGGGGGGGGGGGGTGGGGGTGTGTGGCAGGAGAGGAGATGTTTGTTCTTGAGTGATGGCTGAACTGCGTTCTTAAAAGTTAATTGAACGCGATTTTAGGTGTTAATTAATAACATCCTCATTGAGGATGCTCTAAATATCTCTTTATCCAATTCAAATATCAGAAACACATAAACGCGACTAATTACATCAGGATAGCGGGCAAGCGTGCAACAAGCTGCGCCGCCACCCCTTTATCAAAGAATAATATTTATAGTACGCGATTTTGGGTGTTAATA
Source organism: Ambrosia x helenae (assembly GCA_030844895.1). NCBI lineage: Eukaryota > Viridiplantae > Streptophyta > Magnoliopsida > Asterales > Asteraceae > Ambrosia > Ambrosia x helenae. The sequence continues at coordinate 25,022 of JAUTDX010003592.1, forward strand.
ACATCTTTATCGGGATATATGCTCTAAGTATCTCTATCTAAAGGATAATACTTGTAGATAGCATGGCATATATTCCTGTAGATGTTACTAATTCATATAACAATAATCATAATTTTAGAGGTAATTTAGTAAAAGCGTATTATTGTAACTAAATAATACTTATCATGTAATTGGATTGAGCATATTGAAAAACATTGGTGATGATTAACTGTGAGTATGATGATGATATTGAAATACATAATTGAAGTCAACTTATACTAATGTGTCACGTTTGTTGATCGCGTGTTAGAAGAAGTTACTATATGTTGCGAATGAGTGAATGACTAACTTATCAATAGTTGATTGCTAGATATTCCATGATTCAATGTGACCCACATGTGAAAAAGAACTAAAAGATTAGATTACAGAAAACTTCTTTTGTGTTTACACCAAGTTGAAAAAAAAAGTCTTTTACCTAAATTTACAAAAACTGAAAGATTGAATATTCATCAATGGTTGATCTCCTCTTTCTCATTCATCTTCATTTATAATACAATACATGTGTGTATATCTGGAAACATATCAAATACAACTAATTACGAGATATTTACGAAATCAATCACAATACTTTCTATATTATCTATTACACCCCCGCAGTCGAAGCCGGAGGTGACCGAAGGCTGAGACTGGATCGAAAGTCTTCAAAGAGAACTCTGGGTAAGCCTTTGGTGAAGATATCCGCAATCTGATAGCGGGAGGGAACATGTAAAATGCGAACCTGACCGCGCTGAACCTGTTCGCGGACGAAGTGGATATCAAGCTCAATGTGCTTCGTGCGCTGATGTTGGACAGGATTGCCAGCCAAGTAAATCGCACTGACATTGTCACAGTATACCAGGGTGGCCTTGGCAGGGGGGCGGTGTAGCTCGAGAAGGAGATTGCGAAGCCAGCAGATTTCACCAACGACATTGGCGACCCCGCGATATTCGGCTTCGGCACTGGAGCGGGAGACGGTTGGCTGACGCTTAGAGGACCAAGATTGAAGATTGTCCCAAAGTAAACACAATACCCACTAGTAGAACGTCTCGTGTCTGGGCAACCTGCCCAGTCAGCATCTGTGTAGGCAACCAGCTGAGGATCCTGGTGAGCGCAGATGGTGAGGCCGAATGAGATAGTCCCCTGAATATAACGAATGATGCGTTTGAGAGCATCCCAGTGACCTGTCTTAGGGGCGTGCATGTACATACAAACCTGCTGAACGGCATAACTGATGTCCGGGCGGGTGAAGGTGAGATACTGAAGTGCCCCAGCCAGGCTACGGTATAGGGTGGGATTGTCAAAGTCACCCCCGGACTGTGAGCTGAGCTTAGAATTAGTGTCAACAGGCGTCGCCACCGGCTTACAAGAAGACATGCCGGCGCGTTCAATAATATCAGCGGCATATGTTTGTTGTGATAAAAACATGGAATACTGCTGACGTGTGACAGAGATGCCGAGAAAGAAGCTCAGTGGGCCTAAATCCTTCATAGCGAATTCCCTGGATAAATGGCGCATGAGTTCCTCACGTAGAGACTGAGAGGAAGTGACAAGGATAATGTCATCCACATAGAGTAGAAGAAATGCAGTGTTGCCTTGACTGTTGAGAATGAAAAGAGAGGCATCACAGCCGCTGTGTCGAAAACCAAGGAGAGAACATAGTCCGTGAACCGTTGGTACCAGGCACGAGGAGCTTGCTTCAACCCATAAAGTGATTTCCGTAACCGACAGACATGATCGGGAAGTCGCTGATCTCTGAATCCCATTGGTTGATGCATATAAACGGTCTCGGATAAGTTGCCATGTAAGAAGGCATTTGTGACATCCAGCTGGTGTACCTGCCATGAGTTAGATAATGCAATAGAAAGAACTGTCCGAATAGTGGCCGGTTTGACAACCGGGCTAAAAGTTTCCCCACAATCTATCCCGACCTGTTGAGAACGGCCGTCACATACAAGGCGAGCCTTGTATCGCTCGAGTGAACCATCGGATTTAAACTTGTGCTTGAAGAGCCACATGGACCGTATAATATTCATGCCGGGTTGCTTCGGGACTAACTCCCAAGTATTATTCTTAATAAGAGCATGAAACTCATTGGTCATGGCGTCACGCCATTCCGGTGAGGACAAGGCCGAGGACGGTGTTTTCGGGATTGGTACGAGAGTGGTGGTGTGGAGGTCGAAGTGAGTTTTTGGTTTGAAGATACCGTCCATGGAGCGGGTGCGCATGGTACGGGTAGGTTGGTTGGATTGGGAAGTGGCGGGTCCATGGTTGGGTTGGGCCTGGTTTGAGGGAGGGGTGGGCTGTGAAGTGGTGTGTGGATGGGGAGTTGGGCCAGGATTGGAGGGAGGCGGATGGAGTGTTTGGCCGAGGGGGGGTGGTATGGGGTAGTTGGGCCGAGGAGGGGTTAGAAGGGATGTGAGCTGTGGCAGTGGGCTGGGAAGCCGGGTGATGCATGGGCTGGCCTGTTGAGGGGGCGGGTGGGTTTGGGTTGGGTGTGATGTGAGACCAGATTTGTGGAGGGGGTGGGTCAGTTAGGAAGTTGTATGCGGTGGTGGGGGAGATATGATGAAGGCTTTGGAAGGGGAAAGATGTCTCGTCAAAGAGGACATGGCGAGAAATGGTGATGTTTTTGGTTTTGATGTCAAAGCATTTATAGCCACGATGGGACGTGGGGTACCCAATAAACACACAAGGATAGGAACGGTGTTGAAGTTTATGGATGGTGGTGGAGGGTATGAGGGGGTAGCAGAGGCACCCAAATACCCGAAGATGATCATAGGTGGGGTGTTGTTTGTATAAGAGGTAGGTGGGTGTTTGGTATTGGTGTGTTTTGGAGGGGATGATGTTAAGGAGATAGGTTGCGGTTTCAAGGGCATGGGGCCAAAAATTGAGTGGTAGGTGAGATTGGGATAGTAGGGTGCGTGTCATGTTATTGATGGAGCGAATTTTACGCTCGGCTTTGCCATTCTGGGAAGAGGTGTAAGGACACGATAAACGGAATAGGATGCCATTTTTATCAAATAATGTTTTAAATGAGGAGTTGACATATTCTTTACCGTTATCGCATTGGAAGGTTTTTATTTTATAGTGGAATTGGGTTTGGACAAGCGAGGTAAATTGTTCAAAAATAGTGTAGACTTGGGACTTGTTAGTGAGCGGGAAAGTCCACAAAAAATTGGTGAAATCATCTAATAACAATAAGTAGTAGCGGTGGCCGCCGGAGCTTAAAACCGGGGAGGTCCATAAATCGCTATGCACAATATCAAAAGGTTGCAAAGTAGTATTATTAGATGAGTAAAACGGAAGTCTAACACTTTTTCCAAACACACAAGGTTCACACAAAGATTTATTCAATGAACGAAAAGAAATAAAATTAGAATTCTTTAAAGTTTGCAATAAGGCCGGGCCGGGGTGACCAAGTCTTTGATGCCAAAGAGTGGAGGACTGAGCAGCAGTGACAGAGGTGGAGAAGCAGTGAAAGTCTTTGTTGAAGGTGTAAAGATCACCGCTGCTGTTGCACCGGATTATAGGCGCCCGGGTCCTGTAGTCCTTCACAAGAAAACCAAAAGGGTCAAATTCTACCGACACACAGTTTATCACGAGTAAATTGTCGGACAGATATGAGTTTTCTAATGAGTTTAGGGGAATAAAGGACACGGCTTAAACGGAAAGGTGGGAATGGTGGTTTAAAGGTTTGCGGTCCATGTCCTACAACCGGAATACGTGTACCATCACCAACAATAATATTTTCATTCATGCCATTATTAAAAATAGTACGGAAGTTACCTGAAGTGGGATCCATGCTAATGGTAGCGCCGGTGTCCATGACGCCCTGTGAGTAATCTGGTGGGTTTAGCGACATGGTATAGAGCGCTTGCTGGATGTCCGTGGGAGAGTAGGAGACATGATTAGCTTGGTTCGGACGAGGCCCGAGAATACCCTGACCTTGTGAGGTGGGAGCCGAATGGGAGTTGGTGGGATAGGGACAAGGAGGAGGTGAGGGAGACCATGGCTGCCAAGAAGTATTGGGTTGGGAAAAGGTAGGGGCGGGTGACCAGGAGGAGTTTGGGACGGTCCAGGTGTAAGTGGTGGGTGAAGTCCATTGGCCAAAGGGTTGGGCAGTGCGTCCGCGGGGCCAATTAGGACGGCCACGTCCGCGTCCTTTGGGTCTTCTGGGTTGGCGGTTGGTGTAGAGTGATGGGTCAGAGGGAGACGGTTGTGGTGAGGGTTGGGATGGGGCTGGTTTGGTGGTTGTGGCAGCAAGGGCATGGGTGGCCTTTTGAGAGGCATGTAGGGCACGATCGGCTTTTTCACTTTCAACCCGACACAATTGGGACCGCACCTCATAGAAGGAGGGCAGGGGTTCCTTTTGTTGCAGAATGGTGGAGATGTTCTCATACGAGTCCGTGAGACCCGCAAGGAGATGAAGTACAAGGCGCTTATTATCGAGGGGCGCCCCGACATTAGCAAGGTGGTCAGCGAGGGATTTCATGGCCTGACAATACTCGGACATGTTTGAAAAATTTTCAAGGCGGGTGTGGTGGCAAACTTTTGCATGAGTTGGATGGCTCGGGCATGCTTGTTGTCGTGGAAGAGGCCTTCCAACGTGTTCCATGCATCGTATGCGGTGCTCCCGGGATGAAAACAGTTTTAAGAAGATCGTTGGAGATAGTCCCATAGATCCATTGTAAGACAATGGCATCGAGTCTATCCCAAAGATCGGTAGTAGGGTTGGGATCGGTGGGATTGCGAGGAGATAGGTGGTCTATGACTTGAAAGGCACGACAATGAATGCGAAATAATTCGCACCACAGTGAGTAGGGGCCGATTTCACTTTCAAGTGTGATGGGAATGTAGTTTTTAATGTTTGATACGGTTACAGCGGGGTGGAGTTTGGAATCGGAAGGAGGTGGTGGGGGTATGTCCGGTTGGGCCATGAGGATGGAGGAGAGTAAGGTAGTAAGGAATTAAGAAGGAGGAGAAGCCGGTAAGGCTGCTGATCGGCAGCAGGCAGTGGCGGCAGCAGAAGAAGAGGGTGGGTGGGGTAGGGTTACAATGATACCATGAAAGATTGAATATTCATCAATGGTTGATCTCCTCTTTCTCATTCATCTTCATTTATAATACAATACATGTGTGTATATCTGGAAACATATCAAATACAACTAATTACGAGATATTTACGAAATCAATCACAATACTTTCTATATTATCTATTAAAAACTACGTACTTTATCTTTTTAGCCCCTTGCACAATATTTCATTTACCCTAAACCCAATTTATTTAGGACGTTAGCTTTGGTCACATGCATTGTTTTGAAAACCGAGACCGGACCGGCCGGTCGGACCGGAACCTAAAGTTGAACCGGGTATGCATTGAACCGGTGGTCGGACCGGGCTTTGGAGGGGTTGAACCGGATTTTTTATATATTTTTTTTAATTTTACCATATTAATTTTATAACGTCATCCGGTTCTTACATCTGGACCGGTCGGACCAGTGGACCGGTAAGGCGACCGGTTTGATGTCCCGTCCGGTTCCAAAAGCATTCACATGGACCCCACGTGAGGGCTTTAACGTCTTTTTTCCTAGATAAAAATTTAAGAATTAATATATAATAATTTCGATATGTGTAGGATAAACATATGATAATTTCAATATATGTGTGATGAATTTTGATATATGTAAGATAAATTGTTATAAACCAATTAATTACATAGATATTAATTAATGTATGAAGAGTTAAAGTATTTAATATTGTATCATTATGCCATTTCTTCGTTTTGTTCTCACATTAAGTTTCTTATATATATATATATATATATATATAGGGTTAGGATATTTTGGAAACCCATCCTTATTCGGTAAACTCTGGAAACTCTGACTTCCCAAATTTTTTTTTTTTTTTGAAAAAAATAGGGCAAGTAATATACATGATTTTAAGCATTTTGGGCCAAAAATAAAAAATAAAAAAGCGCCGAGTAGTTTTTTTTTTAAAAAAATATAATTTTGACTAACACATGTTAAGCGATAATAACAGGTGTTAACAATGTGTTAATTATATGTTAACAGTAGACGTTTTTTATTTTAAAAAAAACGTTCGGCGCTTTTTCGATTTTTTTGGCTCAAAATGCTTAAAAAATGTATATTACATACCCTAAAATTTTCATAAAAAAAAAGTCGGGAAGTTAGAGTTTCCAGAGTACCAAATAACAAGGGTTTTCTCTATATACTTCCACTATATATATATATATATATATATATATATATATATAGGTAAAGTATATGGAGGAAACCCTCATTATTTGGTAAACTCTGGAAACTCTGACTTCCCAACATTTATTTTTTTTTTTTGAAAAAAATAGGGTATGTAATATACATTTTTTTAAGCATTTTGAGCCAAAAAAATCGAAAAAGCGCCGAACGGTTTTTTTAAAAAAATAAAAAACGTCTACTGTTTACATATAGTTAACACCTGTTATTAGCGCTTAACATGTGTTAGTCAAAATTTTCATTTTTAAAAAAAAAAAAACTACTCGGCGCTTTTTTTATTTTTTTGGCCCAAAATGCTTAAAATCATGTATATTACTTGCCCTATTTTTTTCAAAAAAAAAAATATTGGGAAGTCAGAGTTTCCAGAGTTTACCAAATAAGGAGGGTTTTCTCTAGAACCATTCCATATATATATATATAGGTTTAGGATCCTGTACAAAGTACATTTTTCGTGAGAAGTGTGAGAAGGACTAAGAATTGACATGTAGACATCATGTTTTGGATTTAGGAATAATGTTTTAGGTTGTTTTAACTTGAAAAACACCAAACACAACAATCTAAAACACAATACAATGTATTATAGTCATTAAATTTAAAAAACAGCTAAAACACACTACTTAACGCTTAAAACACACCGCTAATGTTCTTAGCATGGTGTTTTAAGTTTTAAGCTTAAAATACATTGTTTTTGGTTTTTAATTGTTATGTTTGGTGTTTTTATAGGCAAAACAATCCAAAACATCACGACTAAGTTCAAAAATGATGCTAAGTATCAATTTTTAATACTTCTCACACTTCTCACAAAAAAAACACTTTGTACACGATCTTGACCCTATATATATATATATATATATATATATATATATATATATAGAGAGAGAGAGAGAGAGAGAGAGTAAAGATCTTGTACAAAGTGTTTTTTTTGGTAAGAACTGTGAGAATCAAAGGAGGTTATTTTTTTTATTTTTTTTTCAAATTTTTTTCCCATATTGTTAAACATGTATTATAGTATTGAAAACTAAAAAAAAACAAAAAAATAAATAAATTTTGGTGTAGAGTAATTACGTGTAGAGTAATTACATAATTACTCTAGTGTAAACTAATGTATTTACTTTAATGACGTAATTACACTAAAAATTATTATTCATCTAGAAAGTATGTTTAAGCACATGGGAAAAAAATTCTAAAAAAATAAATAAATTTGTTTTACCCCCTTTGATTCTCACAGTTCTTACCAAAAAAACACTTTGTATTTGATCTTTACTCTATATAGGATTAGGTTCTATTGAAAACCAACCATTGGTGAAAGAACTAGAGAACCAACCTGAACCAATGGGATGATGCCATGTGTCATGGTTTTGTCTTTATTAAATATTATTAATAAAAAATACCACCCACCCCACACCCACCCCTACTCCCCTCCCTCTCTCTCTCTTCTTATCCCTTTATATTTATGTTTCTCTCTCTCTCTCTCTCTCTCTCTCTCTTATTCAACACTCTCGCTCTCTCTTCTCTCTTCTCTCTCTCAATTCTCAGATCAACAACAACAACAACAACAACAATAATAATAATAATAATAATAATAATAATAATAATAATACAATAACGAACAACGGGATGAATATGGTGCTCGAACAAGGGACGAAGATGGTGATGGCGGTAGGTGACGGTAGGAAGGCGGTGGCGATGGTGATAGGGGGAACGAAGATGGTGATGGTGGTAGGTGACTAAGATGGGGATGGTGGTGGGTGTGGATCCAGATCCAGATCTGTAACAAAGTTTTTTTGGGGGTTTTTAAGGTGGTGGTTATGGTGATGGTAGTAGGTGACAATAGTGAGGAAGGGTTTTGGGGTTTTCGAGGTGGTGGTTTATGGCAGGGTGAAGGAGACAATGGCCACGGGTGAAGGATATGGTGGTGGTTCATGGCTGTCAAAGACACTTGCCATCAAGTATGTCTTTTAATTTCATTTTGTTTTATTGTTTTCATTTATTTTTGTGTTTTGTAGTTGTAGCTCAATGTTTGAATTTTTATTAGAACAGAAGAGTTAATTTGTTTGACTTGTTTGACTTTTTATGAGAACAGAAGAGTTAATGGTGACTTGTTTGACTTTTAGGGTTAATTGTAAGAATTTTAGAACAAAAGAGTTGGTTTAGTGGAAAATGTTTGGGATTTGAATATGTAATTTGTTTTAGATCGCAGTTGTTTTGACTTTTAAGGTCAAAGTTAAACCTAGGGCACCTGAAATGCTAGATTTTGTTTATGTTTGTTGTACGTGAGTCCGCGTGTACCTTGTTGTATTATACGTCTTGTTATTTAAGATTCAACTTAAGCAAAGTTCATTTTGTTTGTGGAATGCAATGAGATTCTTATTAGGTTTTTAGAAATGAAGTTTGAGTGGTCAAAATTAGTATCAAGTTATTACCTGTAGTCTAGTCTAAAACCACCACAGTACACAACTATAGGTTTTTTACACTGGTGTGTTGGAGTGTTTATATACTCTATTTTTTTGTCAGTTTAGTTTTTGAAGTGTTTAAAAGATTTTGGTCTATATGGGGGGTTCTGCTACACCAGTGTAAAGTGTGGCATGTGTAACGAGTTTCACATGTTATTTTTACACTGGTGTTTTTTTATGTTCTTTACATTAATGTTTGTGTTTGTTTTAGGGGGTCTTAGTCTGGTGTTTTTTATGTTCTTTACACTGGTGTTTATTATGTTCTTTACATTGATTATTATATCACAATTCGTTAAACTTTTTGTGCCATCACACTGGTGTAACGGTTTATTTTATTTTAATTTTTTAGGGAGGGAGGACAGCTGGCTGTTTCACGAAGTTTGCACCACACTGGTGCGCAATGTTGTCTTGGTGTTGGCAAATGCGCAACGGGGGTGACGTCGCGGCGTGCTGGCAAGGGTGGTTGAAAAAGGGATGAATTCTTTCCAGATTTGTGTAAGAGAAGCACCTCGGATCTTGCCAACAGAGAATATGGGATGTCATGGAGGACCAAAGCGCCTCAGACTTTTGCCTACTAGGTATTATTACATTTTGTAATTTTAGTCGGTAGTGTAGAGTTTTCGTTTTCGACGAACAGAGACGTAATTTAGATTTCCATATGTAATTTTGTTTTACATGTTGTAATTGTATTTTGTATACACTGATGTAAATGTATTTCCATAAAAAAATTGTGCATATTAAAAATCTGTAATTGTATTTGTATTATTACATTTTGTAATTGTATTTCCATAAAAAAAATCTGTGCATATTAAATGAAAATATATGCATTTAAATGAAAATCTATGCATTTAAATGAAAAAAAAAATCTGTGTATAAAATGAAAATAAAAAAATTAGTAATTTTTGGTTTGGAGGAGAGAGAAATGTGGGTTTTAATATTATTATAAAATTACAAGTGGGGTGGATAAAGGAGGAGAGAGAGTGGTGAAAATTACAATAATATCCTCCCTGGATTTTTTATTATTATCTTTATCAACAAGTTGGACAAGTAGGCACTAAAGGACAAAATAAATTGGTGGCATAATAATAGCCATTGGATCAAGTAAGATCAATGGATATAAATGGATATAAATGGTTCCCATGGTTCTTTAATGAAAGGGTGGTTCTCATTTTACCCTTTCCCTATATATATATACACACACACACACATATATATAGGGGCCGGTTCAAATACAAGTAATGAAAACGTGCGAAGTGTCACTTGTACATGATAATTACGTAATGCCTTCATGAACATACAAAAACATTACGTAATTATCATGTACAAAGTGCATGATAATTACGTAATGATAATTATGTAATGTTTTTGTATGTTTCATGAAAGCATTACGTAATTATCATTACGTAATTATCATGTACAAAGTGCATGATAATTACGTAATGCTTTCATGAACATACAAAAACATTACGTAATTATCATGTACAAAGTGACACTTCGTACACTTCGCACGTTTTCATTACTTTGTACAATAACGTCCCCTATATATATATATATATTATATATATATATATATAGAGTAAAGATCAAATACATATAGTTTTTTTGTAAGAACTGTGAGAATTAAAGGGGGTAAAAAAAATTTATTTTTTTTTTAGAATTTTTTTTCCCATGTGCTTAAACATTCTTTCTAGATGAATAATACAAAAAAAAATTAAAAAAAAAATTTTTTTTTAGTGTAATTACGTCATTAAGGTAAATACATTAGTTTACACTAGAGTAATTATGTAATTACTCTACACGTAATTACTCTACACCAAATTTTTATTTTTTTTATTTTTTTTTAGTTTTCAATACTATAATACATGTTTAACAATATGGAGAAAAAAAATTTTAAAAAAAATTAAAAAAAATACCCTCCTTTGATTCTCATAGTTCTTACCAAAAAAGCTATTTGTACGGATCTTTCCCCTATATATATATATATATAAAGTTAATTTGAGAACACCTATATTTCGTGCGAACCGCGAGAACGCCATCTGAAACCATTCAAATCAAAAATTTCTTTTTACACTTATCTTTATTACTAAAATACAATCCCAAAAACACAATTTACGCGTAAAAACTTAAACGTAAACGAAAATAAATTGTTTTTACACATGTGTAAATTTACTGTTTGTACATGTGTAAACTGTTTCATTTACACATGTGTAAAAAGTTAATTTGAAATTGTTTTTGCAAGAAAAGATAGAATTATTTGGAAAGAAAATTCGTTTTTTAATGTTGTATTTTGATTATAATTAGGTTTATATTGAAAAAAAATGATTTTGATTTGTTTTCTCATTTGTTCCCACGGTTCTCGCGATATTTAGCGTTCTCAAGATAACCCTCCCCTATATATATATATATATATATATATATATATATATATATATATATATATATAGGATTGAGATCAATTAGGAACCACCGCCATAGTTAGGAACCTTAGGAACCAATCTTAGCCCTCCATCTTTGATTTTGATCTAAAGGGTAAGAGTGTAATTAAACATTTAAATAATTATCATTTTCTTTTAATTATATTTCATAATCTAATCAGTTATTTTTTGTTTCCTTAAAAAACTCACCCAATTCAATCTCCTAATCAGTTATTTTTTGTTTCCTTAAAACCCTACATCTCTCTAAAAAACTCTCGCTCCTTTGTCACTCTCTTCTGTCGATCCATCTATCGCCTCTCAACCTTCCTCTCCCTTTCTCCTCATCCGATTGACAGCAGCCACCAGTGGTGGTGGTTTCGCTTAGGTGACAGGTGGGTGATGGTTGAGGTATTGTAGTCCGGTTGAGGTCACGATGGTGATGGGTTTCGGTCAAAGTTTGTTTTGGGTTTGTACGGCCGATGGGGTTCTCGGATGCGTAGTTTTTGGAGGTTGTGGGGACGACGACCGGAAGGTGGGGTGTTTGGTCATGGACCGACTCAGGGGCTCGGGTTAAGGTGGTGGTTTTGGGTGGTAATGACGACAACCGTAGGTTTGGGTGTTGGTTTTTAGGGGGTTGTAGTGGTGGCTGATGGGGGAGATGACCGTGAGTTGTTTTCTAATTGTTGTTGTAGGAGTTTTAGGGAATTTTTATATTTGATAGTTGATGATTTTATCACAATCTGATACATCTGTTATGCATTGTTATTTTACAAAAAAATGTATACTAACGGTGATAGTGGTTCTTATTCTACAGGTTAATTTTTATAGCCAAGATCAAGACAGTTAGTGATAATCACAAGTTTTAACTTCCCAACCACTTGATGATCATGCATACATGTACATTAAATTTTGTAATCTCTACAGTAATCATCATTGTACATGTGTGTACATTCTTTGTAAATATTATACAATAATGTACATAGTTGTATTTATTTTTATACTGTTAAATGCATTAACTAATGTTGATTAATAATACTTATTTGTTGTATACACAGGTGTATTCAGTTTCATATAGGTTCCAGCCTAGATATACACCAATGTATATTTTGTTCATATACAAAAAGGAAGAAACCTCAACATCTATTATGGTGTACACTGATGTATTTAACTTACATTTTGACAAAGATATACACCAATGCATATGTGTGTCCAAATTATAGTCATGTAAGCTGAAAAAAAAAACGGATATACACCAATGCATATCTGTGTTGATAATGATGAATGAAAGAAAAAAAAAGTAACTAACATATACCAATGTATATGTGTGTCCAAATTATAGTAATGTAAGTTGGAAAAAACGGATATACACCAATGTATATTTGTGTTGATGATGATGAATGAAAGAAAATAAAGAAACTGATATACACCAATGTATATATGTGTCAACGATGATGATGATAAATGAAAAAAACAAAAAGAAACTAATGTACACCATTGTATATATGTGTCGATGATGATGAATGAAAAAAAACTGATGTACTTTGTATACATGTGTATTTCTTTTATGTACATCAATGTACTTTTAAATATACACTAACATTAAGATATATTTTTGAATGTACATTAGTGAACATATATAACTACATTTATGCTTTATTTTTCGTCAGAGACAAGTCTTAGGAATTTTGAATCATTAATTAGGAAAACAATAACTTCCTTTCCTATAATAATGGGATTTTAATTAAAATTAAATTAAAGGAAACTAATTAAATCTATGTTTAAAGACTAATTACCATAATAACCCTTGATTTAATTAGAGAATTAATTAATATTTTACTTATTTACAATCAAGCCATTAGAGATCAATGGCTAAGATTGGTTCCTATAGTTCCTACTTAAGGTATGGTTCCTATTTGAACCATACCCTATATATATATATATATATATATATATATATATATATATATGGGGAGGATCAAATGAGAAGAAACTTAATTTGAGAACAAAAAGAACAAATGACATAATGATAAACATTAAATACTTTAACTCTTCTTACATTAATTATTATCTCTTTAGTTATTTAGTAATTACCACTTTATCCTACACATTATCAAAATTTGTCCTACACATATCAAAATTCATCCTACATGTATCGAAAAATTATCATATGTTTATCCTACACATATCGAGATTATCATACGCTTATCCTACGCATACAAACGTTCATCCTACGCATATCCTGCACATATCGAAATTTTCCTTCACTTTATTAGGTTCGCTTTGAAAGTATGTAACTTAAAAATTAATCATGAGTTTCATTTATTAAACTAGTTTAGGGGAGTTACAAAAAATAAATAAATAATTTATTTAACATTAAATACAATTAATATATGAAAAATTTCTATTGGTTAATATTTGTTCTTTTTCTTCTTACAAGTTATTTTATTCTCATTTAAACTCTCCACTATATATATATATATATATATATAGGGTGGGGTTAGCATACAAAAGATGTGTTTTGTAAGAAGGGTAAGAAGGAAAATTGACCATTGGATTAACTTGATGGAGGGATGAGATGATAGTAGTGGCAATTTTGTAATATGTGTTATAATTAAATTAGATAAATTAAGCCTGGAAGGGTAGATGTGTAATATTACACATCTTAATTAATTAAACCCATTTAATCCACATATCAATAACAGTAATTGGAGCTTGTGTTTCGGATAACTATGAAAGCCTTCTTCACCGAAAAAAAAGGAAACAATTCAACCAATTTAATCCACATACCAATAACACATACCGATGAGTTTTAAACATGTCGCCTAATTGCTAAATGTAATCTTTTATTTATACACATCCAAATTGTTGTATGCTTAACATATGTGTTTTACCAGTATTATGTGTTTTGGTGTTTTGGTTGTTTAACATTTTGGTTATTTCGGATTTTCAAGATATGTTGAACAGATGTGTTTTACCAGAATTATGTGTTTTGGCATTTGGGTTGTTTAAAATTTTGTCTATTTTGAACAGATGTGTTTTACCAGAATTATGTGTTTTGGCGTTTGGGTTGTTTAAAATTTTGTGTTTTACCAGTTATAAACAACAGATGTGTTTTAACAAAAGTTTGTGTTTTCCAGATGCGTTAGTAAACAATGTGTTTTGTATAAGGGTTTTTTTTAATAATTTTATTTTAAAAGATGTGTTTTTTTGTACTAGTGTTTTGAAAACAAATGTGTTAGGATTTTGGTTTAGGTTGTTTTAGTGGATTGTTTTAAACTGCTGTTTTGAAAGGTTGTGAACTTAGTGAAACATGTTGACTTCTACCACAAGCTATGACTTACCAAACATGGAGAATTTTACAAATGATAAATAAAACACAAGACTCTTGTCTTATTATCTCTTTATAAAAACAAAAAAATGTAAACTGCTTCTAGATAAAAATATAGTCCTCCGAATTGAAGCAAAACATGTGTATATTTGGATGATATTTTGATTTTTTTTTCCTATAATTACTCCATTATTAAAGCAAACATTCATGAAATCCGTAAAACAAAAAAAGAAAATATCGGCAATATTAAATTTAATCCCCTAAAATCACTCCTTAAAAAAAAGATTAAAATTTAATAATTTAATTATTTGAGTATAATTACCTTTGTATCCTTTACCATAGGGACACTTGTCATGATGAGAGTCTTTCTTACCCTTCTCACAATATTAACTTTTGTATGGGAACCCTTACCTATATATATATATATATATATATATATATATATATATATAGGGGAGGGTTATCTTGAGAACGCTAAATATTGTGAGAACCGTGAGAACAAGTAAAAAAAATCAATCAAAATCAAATTTTTTTCATACAAACCTCATTATAATCAAAATACAACATTAATAAATGAATGTTCTTTTCAAATAATTCATCTTTTCTTGCAAAAACACTTTCAAATTAACTTTTTACACATGTGTAAATGAAACAGTTTACACATGTATAAACAGTAAATTTACACATGTGTAAAAACAATTTTTTTTTCGTATACGTTTGAATTTTTACGTGTAAATTGTGTTTTTGGGATTGTATTTTAGTAATAAAGATAAATGTAAAAAGAAATTTTGAATTTGAATGGTTTTAGATGCCGTTCTCACGGTTCGCACGAAATATAGGTGTTCTCAAATTAACTTTCCCCCTATATATATATATATATATATAGGGATGAGATCAAATAAGAACCTAAGGTATAGTTAAGAACCATGTGAACCCCATCCAGCCATCCATTTTTATTTTGATCTCAGGGATATAAATGTAAATTTACTTAAAAAATATTATCTTTTTATTACTCCATACGATCAGTTAGGTAGCGCCTATCATAAATTCCTATAATTCCTCTCCAATTCATGCATTATAATTGATTTATATATCGGATTTTAACATCGTTGAATCTTTTTTTTTATTCCTTTATTATTCAATGGTTCATTTGTTTACCTAGAAATAATATGTCATTTCAAATACACATGTGTACAACCTCTAAACCCATATTTAAATTTCTATGTTTTAATACAAATACACATATACACATTTATCGTGAGATAATATGTCCTTTTCAATATATACTTTGAGATTCAAATACATATGTGTACAACCTCTAATTCCATGTATAACTTGTAAACTTATATATGTTTTAATACAAAAACACATATGCACATTTCATATGTCCACATATGTATAAATGATGAGTACATCAGTGTATTTAAGTCACTACTAGAAAACTGAGTAATTTGCTACGCACTTTTGCGTCGTACATGTGTAGCAAACGGGCATTTCCTACGCAGTTGCTACGCACATGACAAGTAGCAAAAAACCCCGTCGCAAAATCACTTGCTACACATTTGCTACAAAGTTTGTGACACATTTGCGACATAAAATTGCCGTTGCAAATTTGCTACACATTTGCTACATTAAGTTTTTCATTTTAGATTTTCCATTTGCTACATTTTTGCGACAGCATCATTTGCTACGCATCAACGACGCACCATTTGCTACGTATTTACAACGGCCATTTGCTACGGATTTACAACACCCATTAATATATCATTTTTTTTATTTGCTACGCATTTGTTACACCAAGTATATTAGATTTTAATATTCAAAATTTTTCTATTTGAGACACATTTGATACAAATGCTAAAAATATAAGAAAATAAAATAAATAGACCCAAATTTTCTAAAACATCTTCAAATATGTTATATAGAAAACAATAATAAAAAAATCCAGCAAAACCCCAATTACCACAACCTAAATCCAAACATTCAATACTGCAAACTTCAAATCTAATACGGTTTCGAAAATAGCAAGTAACAATTACTACTAATTACTAGGACGATAACTTTTTATAAGTTCTCCAAAGTCTTTCTGCATCGCTTCACGCTGAGCTTTTAGTGCGTCCTCAAATGCCTTCCTATCAGCTTCACGCTGAGCCTGAAGCCGAGATTCAAAATCTTCAAATCGAGCTTCATAATCTTGAATTTGATTTTCCAAAGCTAGGATCTAGAAAAAGGTAAAAACATATATAAGAATTAGCAAATAAATAATAAGACAAGTTGAATCAAATTAAACATTCTAATTAGGGGCTGTTCGTGGTCCGTTTTTGACAAATTTTTAGTTTGAACCATCATAGTTAGTAATGGTTTTTCATTATTGAGAACCGAAACCAAACATTTACATTAAAACCAATCCAAATCTGCAGATTTTCGATCCAAAAGAACAAGGAAATTTAAAGTTAGTTTCATGTCAACACAAGAAAGAGGTCGAAAGAAATTGTATTTCAGATTTGGTTTTTGTTGCTAACTAGTTTTAAGCCCCCGCATTGTGGGGCGGAGGCTTAAAACCGTGCTACCAACACTGTAGGGAGTATAAACGTGCTAAGTGGCGGGCCAACAACAACTAAAACATATAAAAAGCATAAAAGAAAAACACGAATTTGTAACACCAAGTAACTCACGTGAGGTAAAACGTAAACGAAATCCATACCAATACATATTAAAAATCAAGAAGATGGTCAAAATGATATTGTATAAACTTTTAGAATATTAAAAATATTACAAGGTCACTATGATTAGAAGATAGAGCTAAAACATAAATATTAGAAAAAAGAAAATAATATATCACTAATTAATATAAAAAACTAATATACAACTTAAAAATATATAATTAAACAATGAAAAAGGAAAAGAAATTGAAAGTGGGGACATAGCTTTTGAGGAGGATGTATCAAAATAAAACAGTAATTAGTTAAATAACACTCCAATTAACAATGTCAAGCCCAATTTGCGACAGTTCTATTAAAAAAGTTAAAGAATTCAAGCCCACTAACGTAGTGTGATGCTGCGATGTCAGCAGCGTAAATTAACTCCTGGACATTGGTCCTAAGAGCATATTGCAAATGTTATATTATATATAATATGGTTATAGTGCAGAATTAGATGAGCTTAAGGAGTAATTTGGGTCAAATTTAGCTGCTAAAATACGGGAATAACGGGTTATTTTTATGGATTACTTTTAGGGGTAATTTGGTCATAGTGCATGTTAAAAACCTTGGTTATAATTTCAGATCCTAGGTAAATAAACCTTTCATAAGAATAAGAAAACATCAAATTTCTTAGAAAATGTTGAAACTGAATACAACTCTCATATCACATGTACTAGAAGGAAAACACAATACCTTATCTTGAGATGGTTCGACCCCAAAAGATGAGGATGGGGTCCCAGTCATTAGGTAATTTATATCTGTAGATCCTATCCCGTATAAGCGAGTCGTACGACCTCCAGACTGCACACGCTTCCATACATTAACATCATCCTCGGTAAATTCTGACCCGTGCAATTCCTTCATATCATTAAGGTATTCTCCCTATAGTTTATCAAAACAACACGAATGTTACTTTAGTAAATGTTAATAATAGTTACATTAAAACAATATTGATGTCTTACATATATTTCTCTAGCCCGAGCTGTACAAAAATCCATCCCATTCAAGTTATTAATCTCAAGCTCTCCTGCCCAAAGTCTTGCTTTGGACTCTTTTGTGAGGTGGGTTTCGAGGAAGACTTCTCTAAAAACTAGGTTCCCGACCAATTTTATTTTTCTACATAAAAATAGAATATATATAGTTAATGTAGTAAGTGTTAAAGTAGAAACATATACCAAAGGTTATATATATAATTATCGTACAAGTCGAGTTCTATGCTCATCAAATCCTAACGACCCGCCTGTGTGCCGGGATCCTTTGCCAGTGCTAGTAGTGCTCGCGCGGTTTTTTGTTCCACTCTCTGACTTCTTTTTCCAGTCATCTTTCTCCCAAATCTGTAGAGTAAACATACACACACACACACACATATATATATATATATAATATAAAAATAATAATAGTTTATTTAGTCACTTACCTTACACATGTCACGCCATATGTTAAGATGGATATGACTAGGCGGATAATCACTAATCTTTTTGAAAAACTAGGATCTTCTTTCTTAATACCAAGTTTGGTGGCCTTCTTGAAGTCCTTAACAGCATTATTTCTCATTTTGGCCATAATGTCTCTATAACGACGCTTCAGCACGTTTCTAAATCCCTCATAATTCATTTGCTCGTTTCTCGGATCCCAACTCCAACGGGTCTGTAAAGACATAAAACCAAATTTAATATATATATATAAACTAAAAAGTATAAAGATGAGATAATACAAATAACCAATTAATGTAGTACCTTAAATCTATCATACATTTTTCCCACCACATCGTTAGGAACATCTGGAAATTTGATCCAAGGTCCTTCAAAATGTTCCTTAAGTATTCCAGTGATGGTCCTCACAACTTTGTTTGATCCAAACCTGCAATAATAATAATAATAATAATAATAATAATAATAATATATAATAATAATAATAAAACAACATAAGTGTATTAAATTTTGTGGATATATATTGTTGCGTGGAATTAAAGACATACGCGTCTCCAAGTCGAAATATAGGTGGCCTTTGAGATATATCACGAGCTCCGTCTCTGTAAGTTGAATCATGCTGAGAGTTGCGCTGAGAGTTGCGTGGAGAGTTGCGTGGAGAGTCGCGTGGAGAGTCGTGTGGAGAGTCGTGTGGAGATTCATGCTGAGAGTTGAATGAAGGGTCGCGTGGAGATTCATGCGAAGCGGCATCTACATCATCCCCATCATTATCCTCATCGTAACCATCATAGAACTCATCATCTTCATCAGTGGCTGGCAGAATTATACGAGAATGTCTGAGTCTTGGTGTGGTAGTCACCTCCCTTGTTTGTTGGTCTAGTTGTTTTTCCCCCACGAATAAGGACACGGCTCCCTGAGTAATATTTACCGGGGACGGATACCTGAGAACTGTGGATGTGAATTGTCTCCTCGTATCATGAGCACCCGAATGGCTACTAGAGAACAATTGAAGCGTTGCTGCCTCCTACCATCTGTACCCGAATGATTACCAGAGAACTGTTCAAGAGGTGGTCGCCTCCTATCATCTGCACCCAAACGTGTATGTTTATTTTTAGTGACCTTTCCACGAGTACCCGACATCGTCAGATAGATGATATATGCACCCTGCATAATTACAATAATAGTTAGATATATAAAATAATAATGATACCCTATGATAGTAAGCAATTGAAAGTGCACATACCATATATTCAAATCACAAAAAAAAAAAAAAAAAAAAAAACTAAAGTGTGTACAACAACAACAAATTTTCCTAATAGTTTATTCATCTTCATCTTCATCTGAAGAGTGGTCAGACAAAACCATTTCGCTATCGTTGGATTGCCTAAACATTGTATAGAATGTCTTAGCTGTTTCATTCGGATCTTGTGTTTTTGCTGATAATAAGCATTGTGATTTCATGCATGCTTTCTATAACATTTCGTTGTACCCGGTATATTCGTCATTATTATCATCAATATCTTGACCAACATGTTGAGACGGTATCGGGTTTGAACTTTGACCCATGTCTGGGGTATCAAATGATTCACCATGCACATACCAAACCTTATAATCATCCATAAATCCTTTGTCGTATAGATGACCCTCATCCTCCTTTCTCGTCTTGAAACAACGATTTTTGCATTTCGCACATGGACATCTAATTACCAAACCTCGACCCCTTCTACAACTTGACTTTGAATGTTGGGTGTATAAGCAAAAGCAAAATCCAAAAAATGATTGACATGAGGCATAAATGACGGATTGAAAAAACCATCACTAGTGGTTCTCATTGTGTACATCCAATCTCTATTAGACGACATTTTTATCAATCTGTAACTAAATTCCACAAGTTTTAGAACTTAGCAAACTACGAACACACATACAAATACTATACATACGGGGTACGTCTATAAGCAAATAGGCTGATTAGGAACACAAAGTATATAAAATATTGATGCATTTTGGGTGCTTCCATAAGCAAAGAGGGGCATTTATTAAAATGAACAAACTACGCACGCATATACAATCAACATAGCATTAATTGTAAACAGGTTTGTATTGTGTAATAACTTGAAAATTGGTTCAATTTGTACCTTTATCGTCTAAAAAGCCCTGTAATTGAGTGAGTCTCCACCCTAGCACAGAAGAAGCAAGTTCAACGACATCAAGGGGATACAGAGTAGAGGGTTTTAGCGATTGAGTAGTTGAGGGGTAATGGGGCTGAATCATTAAGAAAAAACGTGGATATGTGAGGGATTGACATCCGATATCTTTGGTGAGTTGGTTACAAATGAAACATGATGGATATGGAAAATACCCAGCTTTTAATTTCATTTCAATAAAGACAATTTTGGTAAAGTAATTATGTCGACCCTTTTAGGCTTTTTTTTTTCTCTTTTTTTTTTTGGAATGGCAAGGAAGAACGTGTCAACCACCGTGACACCGAGCTCGGTGGCCAAGGTTGACTATTTGATCGTCGCCAGCACCTTGGCTCTCCCAGATGCGCGGAAACCCGACTCCACCCATCCGAAGGCACGACAGTGGAATAATCGGTAAAACTTTGCATCTCCATCCGAGTCGAACCAGTGCCACCCGTATTCGCCGTTTATTCACTGTTTAGGAAACGAGCCTGAACTTCGCTTATCGAGCTTGAGCCAGCTCACGAGGCTAAATGAGCCCACTTTTATACAACTTTTAATTAATATCTTAAATATATATATATTTATATAAAAATAATTTAATATTTAAAAATTATGAAAAATAGCTAAATTATATAAAAAATAATTATATAATTAATAAATAATAAACAAGACGAGCTTGAAAAAAACTACCTACGAGCCGATATCAAGCTTTAGGAACATAGCTTGAGTTGAGTCAGGCTCAAGCTTTCATAAATTAAACAAGCTTTGAGCTTAAGCTTGGTCTTAGCATATTTTTAGTCTTAGGAGTCATAATAGTCCGACATGTAAGGTTGTTTACGAGCCTAGCCGAACCGAGCGGACCTTTGCTCGTACTTGGCTCATTTACAAACCGAAACCGAGCCGATCGACTCATTTACAATCGATCCTGAAACCGAGCAGAGCACTGTTCGAGCACACATTTTTTCGAGCAAGCATCGAGCGAGAGCGACGAGCGGCGAGTGTTTTCGGACAACCATAAATTTGAGATGGTTCCTTTAATATTCTCGCTGCCTAGTGATGATTGAGGTTTGATCGTTCGAGAATGAGGCTCTAGTTGAAGTCAGTGAGGTGATGAGTATACTACAGATAACAATTGTCGCGTT